>JAODUJ010077528.1:0-11753 GCA_027564615.1 Psolus chitonoides | reverse complement strand
TCCAACCCCCAGAGCAGACCAATTACCACCAGGCTTGCCAAGAATGCAAGATATGGGACAGTAAACCAGTGAGCAGTTCATACTCAAGGGTTGAACACAGTGCATCCAACACTCAAAAGTAGACAAATTGCCTCACCAGGCTTGCTATATGCAACAAAATATGGGAGAGCTAGAATTCTATTGATTGCCTAAAATCCAATTCAACATTTGAAATAACCTATACCCAACTTATAAACAACAAAACATTCATAAGTTCTGTGTACCAGGTATAAGGATAGTGATACAAATGACGAATACATCAGTATGCTTTTCAAGTGAGCAATTCAATGGAACTCAACAATAGGACCTGGTTTAAAGCATTCTCAAGGTTAGGTTAACTTCTACAATTCTGTGTTAAGTACATCCTCAGAAGTAGATCAACACATACAAGGTCTTTATGATGAATAAATTAATGTTTATTGAAACTAATGAAACTCAGGCATCTGGCATTTAGACCATTTTGCACAACTTGACATAACTCTTGTGTAAGTAAACGTCCTCAGAGGTAACGAAACTCACAATAGTAATATGTAGTTCAAGCAATCTATATGAACATTCAAACAAATCAGATTGTATCGTTCCACAACGGTTTATTTGCACATTTCCTCAGCTGGATCGTAATACACGGGAGGTTGTTTCAGTGAATTATTCAAATTTTGAACTTCAGTCGTTAGTGAAGAATGCATTGGACTACTGAGGTAAGGTTAGAGAAAAAACACAATTTTTCAGTTTTTTTTCACAGTTGGCCTACACCTGAAGGCAAGATTTCCCGAGATTTAAAAAATGCCAATTCCAAGAATTTTGCGTCCTTATAAAAGTCTCCAATTTCGGGTCAACACTCGCTACTACAAAATATGCACAGACGAGACTGCTTTTTGGTGCTATATTCAATGCGTAACTTTGTGTGATCGATAGGGTTTAAGTATGACCACCTTGTTGATTAATATTAATGTGTAATACAATATGGTATGGGTAATCTTGAGTTTCCCATGAATATTGGGACCTGTTCCATGATTTTTCATCATAGCAGTACAGAAACCAAGAATTTATCTGAAAGTGAGAATCACGCCAAAATTCCGATGCTCCTGTTTTTTCTGGAACCAAGCGGCGACATAATTATGCACGAGAAAATATATACCAATGTTTTGTTACATTTAATTTTACAACCTTTACCTATCTTCACTAAAAGCGGCATAAAGAGTTTGTTTCAGTTGAGTATTATGGTTATAAAGCGCATTTGTTCGCGTTTTTTGCGAATATCTAACTAAGTAACCCTATCACCGATCCCAAAATAGCTACCACTATCGGAAACTTGAGTTCATCCCCTTTCAAATGATGTAGAACACGTTTGAAATGGATGAAAATTGAGGGAGTTATCATTCAATAAAAAGAGACACTTTCTGCCGGATATTTCTTCACTAAAAACGACACCAACATTTTTCCTAAATAATATCATGGTACAAAGCAATATTAAGTTGCCACTTTTGAACTGAAATTTGAGAAATTACATCAATAATAAATACGATCATAATGGCTGAAAATATTATTTATTTTTTCCAGTTAAGCTACAAGCTTAGGCCGAGAATTTTGCATTGCTAGGGTAGGTGCACCGAATTTGGTACATTGATGATACACTTTTTTGTACACTTCATTGAAACCCCAAATCTATTGCAACCCACTCATTCGTGACTTGTTAAGTACTAACTAATACCCCCAATGAGTTGTGAAATAACTTTTAAGGTCCTCAAACTGAATGCATTTCGAGTATCTAACATTTTTATATAGGAATGTCTAGCCGAGCTACCGCAGGGATATTATATACTATATATATATATAATAGAAAATAATACTTAAAAGAACCCATCTCTTAGATAAAAGAAAGGTTGAATATAGAACAAAACAAACGGTATAACCGATATCTAGGATATAACACTAATTACTTTATTAAATACATGATTTAGGATGGGAAGAAGAAGTAAACTTGATTAAAACGAGAAGGAGAAAGAATAAAAGGAGTACTATTTGCAATAAAATTATATATATTAATATCATTCCTTAATAAGAGTCTCCCCAAATCAGGAGGGGGAGGAAAAAGAAAAAAAAATCAAACAAATAAATATAATACAGATATTAAAAAGAAAAGAAATCTGTACATATCAGTTATAAATATAGTCTTTGAAAATAAGGATGTCACGGGGAGTTGCTTTATCACTGTACATGAGCGAGTGTGACCGGCTGTGTAAGTACACACCATTTTCGCTTGGTTTTTAATCTTTTGGCTAAAAATATCTCAATATTTTACTCTTACAGCAGTAGAATTCTCAATTAAATATTTCCTTAAATTATGCCGAATAAGGGCACATCCTAAGACACCTATATAATAAATATCTATCAATATATCAGAAGAAAACGAAGTAAATCGGAGGATATATGGTGTATCTCAAAATCAAATACTCTATCCTTTTAGGTTTAACAATAAATAAATCTCTAGGCCACTTTAACCTATCGAACACACACAGGAACCATTTCACACATAATAACTTACCTATTACCATCGCCATAATTCAATACTATTTTATACCAGCGCCAAAACCCCTTAAACCAAAACCCCTTAAAAAAAACTCTTTCTTTCATTGTTCTGCGGCATGCTAATGGGACACAGCATCAAATTTTTCCCCACTTCTGCAACTATCGCCCATAATACTTTATCAACCAATGTCAAAGAATGTGGCAGTCGACTAACTATCAATTAGATCTCTCCCCCAAGAATCATTGTTCAGAAATTGATTTCGCATATCAGTTCATCATCATATACGTTTTGAACGTCCAATTTCCACACTTACATGGGTTGGACGAGTCCAAGTGATTACCCTTCAAGTACATCGGTCTATCTAGAACATGACTGATACTGTTCTCCAGCCAATCTCTTTTAACAACCTCATCCCATGTCTTCCTAGGTCTCCCTCTTGCTCTTGTACCAGCAATCTATAAATATCTGCATCCATTCTTCCAAGATGTCCAAACCATCTCAATCTTCTAATTTGCACACAGTCACTTATCCTGTCAAGTTAGTATCCCCGCTCGTGGAGATTTGTTTGTAGTACTGTGCAGAAGCAGAAGCTCACCCATCAGCTCATCTGAAATATGCCTGTCCTTCAATCAGGATAAGGATATTATAGTCTTGTATCAGGGTCAAAGACCTCACACGACTCGTGGCATATTCATCTGATCATTGATAACCCGATAAAGACTGTGCCCGCTCCATAGGTGCACCTTCACTCACTTGAGCCACCACACTCCCGGCAGCCAACGCAACGGTGCCTACGTTCCTTACCTCACAAGTAACCATTCGCACCTAGACAGGGTTTTCCACTGGTCCCCCTCTTGTAGGGGTGCACTGATGGAGGGGAAAGCCTGACACATCATGCGCGCCAAAAGTGCAAAGCTCCCAACAGGGGGGGGGGGCTGAGGTTCCTCCCCCAGAATTTGTTTCAATCGGTGCTCCAAATGTGATATCTAGCAATCTCACAAGCAAAAACAAATGCCTCAAAACGATCACTGACTAAGCTAAGCTGCTTCTCCCCGATCTTTTTATTCTTATGATCGTCAATCCAATTTTTGTCCAGACGGCCAATTTTTCGGGCGACAAATTTCAGACCGGGCGCTAACGTCACCCATGATGATTTTGTCCGGGCGGTGCGCCAAAAACAGCTAGGGGAGAACCCTGCCTGGAGAGAGGTTAAGATCAAGTGCCTTGGCTAAGAAAACAACGTGGTCGGGACACAACCACCCGACGGGCCCTCGAATCCCAAGACTTGAGCCTGAAACATTCTCAGTCACAGTGATTGCGGTACCATCTGTGGTTTACAAAGGTTGGGCCTTAGCCATTCTCATAGTTCTAGTAATTGCAGGATTGTCTATGGTTTCCAAGTGTTTTACTACTGATTGTGGATGTGACCAAAGTTACATTGGGAGCAAAAGTTGTAGACCTTCCAAAATCACTTACAGACAAACTGGGGGTCGAGAATCTTTAACGGTCGACAAAATATTTGAGGGTTGCCAAAAATTAGGTGAAAAACGACGCTGATATTTTTAAACCAACACCTATATCTAAACATATCTTACATATGTTTTGTTTGTAGAGAACAATGTAAGAGGATCAAAGTGGCGGATGAAATCCTTGTGGAATACATCACTATTTTGCATTCATGCATTATTATTAATTTTGCAACAATTTTGTGGTCGCCAAGATGACCAACATGTAAAGTGGGGCTACCAAGTACCACCGACTTGCAGCACGAGCGGATAAACCTCCCTGGCTGGAGAACCACACTACCATTTACCTATTCTCATGGGCGGCACCCCTGAGCCCCTCTGCCCCCCCCCATTCTCTCCACTATTTTTTTTATTTACTACTCTTTATTGGGACCAGTATAAACTATGTACGCTACTATACCAAAATAATGAACCATCAATAAAAAATTACTCTCAGAATTATTCATTTTCAGATTCACACTTCTTTTTTAGTTATCATTAACTGTGTAATAACCAAAATAATTAATTTTCAATTATGTATTCATATATTAATATATTGGAAAGTGGCAATGAATCATTCACACTCTGGAATAAGAGTATTATATATATTAATGTTTTGTAGGAATTAAATTATCAGTTGTACTCATTTTCATGAAATACTGGCATTAACTGGTTTTCCTGATTTCTTGCAAGCATAATTAAAACCCCAATATATCGTTTTCCTTTTTATTGAAGCACCTGTAACGGCTCACGATTAGTAAACTAACCGGTTTTTCTTTTAATCTATATAAGAGAGGCCATTAGATTTTTTTTTTTTATATTTAAAACTTCACCGGCTCGTAATAAATTAATATAAATTTTGATTTGTTGTCCAAATTGCTGGTTTCAAGTGCTCAATTCACATAGGAAACCCACACTACCATATATTTTGTACTACTTGTGATTCTAAATATATAACAAATTCAAGTTAGACAAAAGCATCGAGGAAAAAACAAATATCAACAGAATATTTCCATGTTGTTGAAGAGATCAAATCTGCTTTTATAATGGAGATATTGCAGCTTTTCAACTGTTGCTATTGCCCTAATGATTTCTTTTGTCTTAATTAATCCATACATTTATCTCTTTAACCAATATTGTTCCCTTTAAACACAATTTTTTAACAATTCCATTCAAACCACTAAAGGTGGGAGAGGAGGTTCATAACTGAATTTTGTGGGCATTTCCTCCAAATAACAGTTATAATACCCCCCTCCATTATTCCAGTTTTGTAATAATGATTTCATTACAAGCGGTGTATATATGGTTGGGTTCCTAAGGCTACAGGACAAATTTGGTTTTTCTACAGTCAGCATAATTATGCAACCATAGTTTAGCTCAAGTAATTCTTTACTGTTCTGGTAGATTAGCAGCATAAGCGATAGACAAATGCACTGTCCAACGAGGCACTTTGTTGCATTTTTCTAAAATATATATATTTTTTCAACAAGACAGAACTTTGATCAAAATTCGAGAATAAATAACATGGCAGAGATATACAAGTCGCACAAAAATGACACTAGGAATTAATACCTACTAACTATTTAATTTTAAGATTTTTAAAATTTTCAAACCATAGTCTACCTGTCGAGACCAAAGTTAAACAGCCTACGGTCAGCGAAATTTGAAAAATTATTCAATTCTAAATGGCTCAGCCATTGTTTCAGTTGTGTGTCTCATCCAGGGTGATTTAAAAATTCTAGAATGACACCAAACAGCTTACGCTGCTACAATGAACACTAAGCATGTAATTAGCTGTCCTCGATTTTTACAAAATATACTTTATTCGTACAATTTTACATATTTTTGGTAATAACACATTTTTCAATTGAAACGTGACATTTTGCAACAGTCTTGCTCAAATTGAATGCTACATCCATGTTCTCATTCATTAGCTTTTTATTTTATTGACGTTATTCGATGCCGAACATGTTGACATAGCTGGGGGCTCTAATAGCCTACTTACTGTAGTTTGCCCTTGGTACGTAGGCCGGCAAGAATAATTTTTTGCAAAGGGTCATGGGTAACCCTGAAAGGGCTCGTTGCCCATTTCGGTCTTATGTTTGGCATATTTGTCGGTCCTGTTCATCCCAATGACCAGCATTTCTGAACATCTGACACAATTTTAAAGCAAAAGTGGCATGCTGCACAGCTACCTACTTTTACGACAGATCCGTTTCTACGCTACACAAAATAATCGATCGTAGGTGCTCTAGAATACACAATTCTTGAGTGTAGTTTTAGGTTGCATGTGAGGGCATTATGGTTATCTTAACCACTCATGTCGCCAACTGATTTGAATTAATATATCCGAAAAAAAGGCTTGGAATGTTTTGGACCAATAGGCACATGTGCCAACATCATAGTCATTTTGTATAGATTGTACTTCATAAAATCAAGCAATTTTTTTTGTCATTTGAATATTCTTACTATAAAGATAAATATACAACATTTGCTATTCAATGCCCTATTCTTCTAACTACAATATCTTTACATAACAGGTGCAGTGGTCAGTCCACTTCACGTGTAAGATTGTTGAAAAATTGTTCCATGCAGAGAGAAAAAATTATGAATCCCGATGTAGCAAGCACATTTAAGATTTCAGAACTAGAAGCAAGACATCTTATTTACGATTAGGACTTGGTACATTGCATTTTTGGCAATTTTTCAAAAAAATGAAATTTTCAATAAATGTTGTCAACAATGGGGACGGGCACCTGTGTAAATTTCGCTGGCACCAAGGTCGTTATAATTTATGAATGCAGTGTAAATTATGCAAAATATGTGGTTCGATTCTGATGCCGCTAAAACCACTGTTAAAGCAGTGAACACACCTGTGCGATAGGATACAACATTTTTGTCGCATGGCGAGTTGAAGTGTTATTTCAACGCGAGTGAACACACTCCATACAATAGGATACAACATTTTTGTCGCATGGAGAGTTGGAAGTGTTATTTCAACGCGAGTGAACACACTCCATGCGATACGATACAACATTTTTGTCGCATGGATGTTAAAAAAATATCAACTTTTGTCGTACAACATAACAGGTTTGGCCACCCGATAGTGGCGAGACGTATCATGCACCTGTCACATGACAGGAAGTATTTCCGGACAGAGGAAAGTCTACTTTGTATAAATTGACCTGCGACAAAATTGTTGCATGCAGTGTGTACAGTCCATCAGATAAAAATATTGTGTCGTATTGGCCGTGTTTTAGTCAACTCACTGTCAGTTTGCATATATGGTCATATGGTATGTATATGACTATATTTGTAAACTAACAGTGAACTAACAGTCGACTGAAACACGGCCATTGTATCGCACAAAAATATTGTGTCGTATTGGCCGTGTTTTAGTCAACTCACTGTTAGTTTGCATATACATACCATATATGGTATGCATATGACCATATTTGTAAACTAACAGTGAACTAACAGTCGACTGAAACACGGCCCATTGTATCGCACCAGTGTGTTCAGCGCCTAATGCTGCTGCCACACACGTATAATCCTTTGCAATCATCTCAAAATGACCAATTTAAATTTTGCCAGCTCTCGATCCAATTGGCACTGGAACAAATTTATTCATCCCACAACTACAGTTGAGGCAAACATCTGGATGTATTTCTACACAGTTATGTCACCACAGAATACACAGATGGGGTTATAATATTTACTGGAGTCGTGCGAAATCACAAAACTCTCTGTCCTGTTCGGAGTTGCCAAAATGCCTTGCGGCCAAATCTTTTAAAGAGCTGTAATATTATTAACATGGGCTGTCACATCAAGATCTTCATCAGTTTCAGGTTTTTTTTCTTCTTCGCACATCGGGCAGTTTACAAGAAGAAATGTCCGTGGAGTTACTTTTTCATAACTAACAAGGTAAACGTATAACTACGTTCTCTGTTTCGAGAGAGAGAAGTGTTTTCGAGGACCCAGACACGGGTTTGCACAATAAAACACGAGTTACGATTCTCATGACAAAATTAGCATATGTATCTGCAGCCTGATAATGCTGACATGTGTTTGGGTGACACCAAGTTTATGCATAATTACAACCGCAATGCTTGAAACAACATTCAAATGTGGTCATAATGATGCAACTGGTACCAATGGGAGTTCCATTGGTAACAATGCTCTCACAGCCAACATCAACAGTACATAAGGGTTGCAACTGTTCTAGGAGAAGTCTAGTCATTTTGACAAATTTGAAATATTGTGAAAAGTCAGGGAAATTCAGGAAAACATTACCCCGACCAAGATAACCGATTGCCCAAGGGGAAAATCGACCTAAAAAACACTGGATATTGCAAAGCGTTGTATAACAGTAATTTCTTGTGTTTCAAGCATGTTCAGAACCCCACGACAGAGAATCACAGAATATGTCACAAGGCAAAAATATAGCGTGTGGGACCACAATATCAGATGACACAAAATTGAGACAACATACACAACTGTAATGTTAATTTTGAAATCTTATACGAGTGGCAACCCTGCATGTCGGAACTGTGTGCAGATGGCACCAGTGTATGCATACTTCACTCGCACCTAACTTTCATGGAACAACAACTGTGAAGTGTGCAACAAATGTCATGTTACTAGTGCCACTTTAAAGCTGTCGACCTCCATATTTTAATTACTGGCACGAAGTTCCTCGCGCATAAAACGGTATTACATACATTGCATATCGTCGGTGGGGTGACAAAACCTTGTATCTCAGTTTTTGGGGAAAATTCGATTTCTGCATTATTTGTAGCTAGGAAGTCATTCTTTGTACTGACAAAACCTGCAATTGCACCAAATTACAGGAAATTGTTATCAGAAAACAATGTTAAAATATCAAGGCAGAGCAGTTTCTCGACACCTCCTGAACATTTCACTTTTTTGAGATACGAGATTTTGTCACCCAACCAACGATATGTAATATATACATATTATATATTATATATATAACATAATATATATACACCAACTATGCTATGATGTTAGTGACACTAATGCCTCGGGCATCCCGTGTCAATCACTATTCGCATCAAAGATACTGGCACCACATACAGCTAACACCAGAGCTGACTTTTACCTACACCGACTATGCCAACCGCTATTATCGACTCCGGAAGTGAACCCTAAGTCCCCTCCTTCAAAGTGGATCAATCCTCCTTGGTTACCTTTCACGACCTGCCCTAGCTCACCAGGTACTGCAGGATGATGGCAATGATGACTGCCCCCACCAGGAACACAGACATGATGATGGCTGCAATCTGCTGGTCCCCCAGGGGTGGCCGTTCTTGTGTTCCCCTGGCAGAGGACTGCCCCTCCTCGCCGCTGGCCGGGTCCACCCGTCTCCTGTTGCTGGGGGTCTGGACCATCCCCCAGGAGGAGTAGACACCGACCAGCTCGGGACTGTCCACGGGTACCCTCACGGCGCAGATGCGAAACCCATACTCAGTATTTGGCTCCAGCAACTGGACCAGGTACGTAGAATCCTCTCCCCGATAAATCTGTTATTCAAAGTAGAAACAGAGAGAGAGTCAGGTGGAAATAAACTTAATTTGTTGTCAATTGGTACAACAGTGGATAGAAAGTAAACAAATGTCACCCTTAACAATGTCTTTTAGTGGTTTGGGGTGATTAGTTCTTTGCAAAGGGCAATAAGGTAGGGTTGCTATTTGAATTGAAGCTACCTTTTATCAAAATTTCGATTCAGTTTTGGAATATTAAAGAGTTTGGATATGAAATTCAGTCCACTAAGTCTAAGCCATGGCTGACATTAGGCAGGGAGGAATTTGGGCGACAATGGCAGAGAGGAAGCTCAAGTCCATCCCTTTTGTTAGCAACAGCCCAGGGTCGTCAGGCCCTAGTGCCCCTGCATCCGGATGCTCCAAATTTGAGGCATCTACTGGCAGTTTCGAGCTATGCGTGGCCAGGGTAAGGAGGTAGGGTAAAATGCGACCCAGACATGGTCTAAAGGGTTATACTATGCATACTGTGGACAGTCGCCTTTAAACAAATCTCTGCATAGCGCAGGATGTGTTACCTTGGGTACTACACATACAATAGTAGCTTCAATTAGGTCTTCAACCCATGGCTGACAGTGAGCAGGGGGAATTTCATCCCTTTTGTTTGCAACAGCCCAGGGTCGTCACACCACAGTGCCCCTGCATCCCGATGTTTGAAATTTGAGGCATCTACTGGCAGTTTTTGAGCTATGCATGGCCAGGGGAAGAGGTAGGGTCACATGGTCTGAAGGGTTACAGATCTCATTCCGTGTTCGCTCATGACAAATGTGCACGTAAAACCAGGTACACAGCTGGAGCTCCTGTTTTGCACTGGGTATAACAATAATTAATGTTGGTTAGTGGGATGCTACTTACAATTTGTTTGTTGTCATTATCTCTTCCTTTGAGACACTGGCACTGGTAGACGATCCTGTCTTCCTGCAGGGGCGGTAGCGTGGCCCACTTCAGGAGGACCGAGGTCTCCGTAACATCGCTGATGGAGGGCGCTAAACAAGAAAGTCCAGAGAGCTAGTTGAAGTGACACATTGCATTTTTGAGCTAAATCTGCGAACTAGCAAATATTTTGGCACATATAAGTTCTCCTCTCTCCACTAATTATATAGGACATGCTGCCCTCCTGACTCTACTCTTATTAGCCATCTGGACCCCCCCCCCTCCAACCTCAATCCCACCTCCCCATGGGGATTTAGTGCATTTTTGCAAACTAACTAATTGTGAACATCCCATATTCTCTTCATTTATTTTGAACTTGTGGCGCAACTTGAATATATTTGTTACTTAGCCTAACAATTACTCCCTCCAGTAATTACAGTAAAGGGAGGTGAGTGCAAAGTGGTGTCACTATACTAAAACTAAGCATAATCATTTGTTTCTGGTTCACACTTGATAATATAGCAGCGATAGCAAATAGCTAAAATGTTTCTGACAAAATTATTCCTGTTTTCTGGAGGTTCTATTATGTTTCACGAAGGTGGCTCAACTCCCCTATCTCTCCCCCTCCCCCTCTCCTCCAGGATTGGTCCTTGAAGCTTTGACATTATCAAGTGTGATCTGATTGGTGCCATCGTCTGAACTAAGTTAGGCAAAATATAAAATTGAGCTGATGGATCTCAATTTCTTAACATTTTATTTTCAAGATCAGAGGTCTAAGTTATTTTGATTTCTCTATCACACAACAGCAGTATTGTCTAGATTAGATGCGAGAACAATTTGCAAAGAAACAACAAAACACCTTTAATAATATCAATACTGTGCAATTCCCACCCACGTAAAGAAATGAGTCGCTATTAGTACCTTTCAAGACAGCTGGAGGGGCCTTGAGGGTGCTGAAGGAGTACTCCTCAGAGTACGGGCCGTTCCCTGCCTCGTTGCTGGCACAGATGCGGAACTTGTAGATGGTGTTCTCGCTGAGCCTGGAGACCTTGTGACTGGTGTTCAGCCCCGCGTACACTATGGAATATCTGTCATGACAGAAGAAGCATTCGTGAGTGGGCAATGCAGCGTTTGTTCATTTTTTGCTTGGAGTTATGATACTTTTGGCAGAACAATTTGAAGAACATTGCTGGGTATCAAGTGGTCTGACTACATCACCAATGACAGTTTGATGAGGATGATAGA
>JAODUJ010077417.1:0-11760 GCA_027564615.1 Psolus chitonoides | reverse complement strand
ATTATTATTATTATTATTATTATTATTATTATTATTATTATTATTATTATTATTATTATTATTATTATCACAAGCATGTATATGGCGCTTTACAGAGAACAGAGCGTCTTACAAAGAACCAAAGAGAAGAAAAAACAAACATAAACAACACACAACAGGAAATACAGAACAAACAGAACAAACTTTGAAGTTATCAAGTTGGAAAAAGGAAAGTCTATGTATGTATGTACCAATATTATCCGGTGCTACAGCGTTCTGTAGATTCTCTTACGGATTTATCATTCAGCCTGGAGACATTGAACCATTTGAACTGTCTTCATGGCGTCTTCATCACCCTTCATCCTACATGAAAGGTCATCTTTCCATGTAGAAATGTCTGCTTCTGTCCTACAAGCCATACCATATCCTGGTATCATAAGAGACATGCAACCTCTCGACCCATGCTACAAAGAATCGATCTCTGGTTGTATAGTTCCTTGCAATTGATGCAAACGATTCCATGTAATATCTTGCACGTGTATCCCGTTCTGCCATCCCATGAATTGGATTGAGCACTACTTCGGTTAACAACAAGATTCCAGCCAAGAACTAGTGACCAGTATGGTTCTGTTGCAGATGTTTGTAGATCTTCATCTCTGCTAGGTATACAGAATCCTATCGATCATAGCTGATGTGGTCATATAATGTCAAGTAAAGAAGCAGTGCAGCACAAGCATTTATGTGTAACTGTTATTGTATTTCCCATGTAGGTTTTCCAATAGACATGTTTGGCTCATTAGTATTTTTAGTCAAACTCATTCATCAAGTCTTGAATTTACCTCTGTCATGTTGTAGAGAGTCAGTTTCTCGACTGCATCACATGTAGCATCATCATATTTCATTTGCTTTCTTTTGAACAATTCTGTAACCTGGTTCACTTGCTCATTGAACACACCAGAAGTCTCTCCCATCGAAGTTGTCTCGGTGCTTCGTATGCCCATGTTTGTTCTCTGAACCGACACTGTCTTCTGCAAATAACCGGTCTGGACCCAAATGTCACATACAGTACTCCAGCATTTTCATTATGTTGGCATATATAGCCCTGAGGAAATTGAAGATAGGTCACCGATTAACATAACCATATTCTTGCACTTCTCGGAATTTGCCCATATCAGTTCCTTTCCTCTACTGTACAAAGGTTAGTCAGCTATTATCGCTGCGTACTTCTAAGCCAACGTTGATGTCATGCTCATACGGCGGTTCATGACTGTTGTTATGGACTCATGGTATCATTTGTATCTGCTGGTACCTGAAGAATTGGCAACATTTACCATGGCGGGAGGATCAAGTGAAGTTAGTGAACTGCATTGAAACTTGACCAGGTGGGGACATTGATTTTCATCATCAAACATTCGCGATGTCAACCATGCATCATTGTCAGTTGCATTTTGCTTTTTCTTTCATTACTCTCTGTAGATGGGTCCACCTCAATATTGTTCTCATCATGGAATACATGTGATGGCCTGGCTTCTTGGCAACTTAGCATACTGCCAATTATAAATGATCATCATCAGAGCGTTCAGGAGCAGATCCACGTTGCTATCATTTCTTCCCCTCCACTGCCTCTTTAAGTACGTCTATATTATCACAAGGCGCAAGTATTACCTTGTCAGGAACACAAGAAAGGACTCCACACGGAGTGTACACAGTTGCCATTGTTGTATTGATTCGAGACTTGCATTCAACATGTCTCTATGACCTATTGGTTTGGTGCAGAGGGAGGCCTAAACCTATATGTTTTGGTGTAAATTTTCTGCCCTTTGATATCATAATACTTTTGATCGAGCACGTTATCTTGTGCAACACTATAAATGTTTTATTTTTCCTCCTCATTATCATCTAAATTGAGCATACGAACGTGTACCACCATTGAAAAGAATGAATATATGACAGAACCTCTTCACGTAACAGAAGTTTATCTCTCCCCGCCACTCCGCGACCTCCTCCCTCACCCAACTCCCATTTTATGGATAGGCTAGTGTATATATCTTGGATGTCGTGAGTACGAGCGAAAGAAAATGTAAACATTTACTGATAACAATAACGAAAGTATAGAGAACAAGTTCGATCAGATCTCGGAAGCTGCGGGCCTACGAATAGAAATATTACTCTTTACTCGTAGGCTAGGATCATGCCAGTTCTTTGTGTAATAGCGCCACCGATTTTGCAATGTTTGTTACTAACGGAAGGAGAGACATGAACGTTTGTTCCTAACGGGAAAAGAGACACGAACGTTTGTTACTAACGGAGAGACATGATGATTTGTAGAGCTGCTGCCCACAGCTAAATATTTTCCATGAGCGAAAGCAATTGCGTGCCCCCCTCCCATTTTTTTTTTGTTTTTTTTTGCCATCATTTATTGTACCTTCTTTTTACATCAAAAACAAGAACTTTTTCATTTAATATATTATAATAAGCAGCAAACAATAATTGATTATATCATGCAACAATATAAATATCAATTAACGTGACCATACTCGGTAAAACACCATGATATGTTAATCTTCAAATAAAAATGGGCACATACCAAATGCAGATTTCAAAGTAATTAGTACGACGCAGTAATACTAATTGCTTTATACACATAACAAACACTTTTGTTTTTTTAAATGGCACATTGTGTTTGTTTTTAGTGTTTTATATCGTTTGGTAGCATGTCAATAATGTAATAAAATAGTAAGCTATCCTTTACTCGGTTAGGCCTACAGTTTTTATCGTATCATTTTTTTATACATACGCCAGCATGTTTCCGGATTGTTATGAGAATATCCGAATTAATTAACGTAGGTAAAGTAGGCGTGGCCTGAGATGTCACTCATGTGTTGTACACAATTTAATTCATTTATTGTTTGGTGGCGTCATTCGTTGCGAGGTCACTTTTGGCTGGTAAAGTCAAACACGAATAATTTGTCGGGACGAAAAACTATTCATGCGGTATTATTCAGTCAATCACTTATTAATTAGGCTAGGTAATAACTGCCAGGCTAAGGTACACATAATTATATGCTATTTCTACTACAATAAATCGGATAAAGCAGAAAACTGGTTTGTTTACTAATTTAGTTGTAAAATGAAGGAGAAACACAATGTGCCACAATAATGGAAAAACTTGTCAAGGGAATTCTTACCACTCTCTGTGAAAATAATATTTCCAGCATCCAGTCTGCAACGTTTGCTCAGAAGCTATCCATCTGGTTTGGATAAATCAACTACTGTAAAAGACGTTTAATTTAGTAGTGAAAGGGTAAAAAAAGACAACAGTCCTCGTTTTGAAGACCATGCATCCCCAGCAATGCAATGATAATAGAAAAAGAAGACAACCCCACAAAAATGACTACAAAAACACCCGACCCTAATTATGGAAAATCTTGTCGAGGGAATTTTTACCTCTCTCTGTGAAAATAATATTTTCTGGCATCCAGTCCGCAACGTTTGCTCAGAAGCTATTCATCTGGTTTAGATGAATCAACTACTGTAAAAGACGTTTAGTTCAGTTTAGTTTAGTAGTAAAAGGGTAAAAAAAGACAACAGTCCTCATTTTAAGACCATGCATCCGCAGCAATGCAATGATAATAAAAAAGAAGACAACCCCAAAAAGGACACTAAAACACCCGACCCCAATTAAGGAAAAAATTGTCAAGGGAATTCCTACCAATCTTTGTGAAAATAATATTTTCTGGCATCCAGTCCGCAACGTTTGCTCAGAAGCTTAAGACGATGACTACGATTTGTTGTAACGTTAGAAAATTCAAAGAACCTATTACAAATCAAACCATCAAAACCATGAACAATTTTGAAGACCTGAATCAAATCCCCACGATGGCGCCGCAGTTCAAGCGACGTAAGACCAAGACACCTCAATCCATCTTCATAAGCCATGTCCTTCAAAGAACCAACCAATATAGTATCCCTCCTCTGGACATTTTCGAGCATCTGTCTATCTTTCGAGAAATTGGAATTCCATACTTGGAGAGCGTATTCAATCTGTGTCTTCATTATATTTTTCTCGTCATTCCTGGTTTTGTTCGGTTTATCTCGTCATCATCCATGGCAAGACCTTACCAACAATATCTCATACATTTTTGAAGGATGGGGATCATATTTGAACTGATAATGTGGGGCAGGGGTTCCTAATTAATTTATTTGGAGGGTCACATTATTTATCTGAAGAACCTCGCGGGCCGCTTTATTTGTTTTGCAGGACGTATAAACGAAACTCACTCCTCAGGAATTTTCAAATTCGTTTCAAGATCAGGGTTAGGGTTAGAAAAAAGAGTTAGGGTTGTGTTGTACGCATGGGGAAGCGGGGTGAGACACGGACGAGGGGTCAATGGGTGATCAGATGGTAGAAATGCGAGGGGGGATTTGGCGGAACGTTATGGGGAGAGGGTGGAGGATAAGTATGAGGATCTTTCAGTGGAGGTGGGGGATGTAGAGGAGGAGTAGAAGAAGTTAATGGAGCTTTTGTGGGAACAGCAGAGCAACTCTGTGGGAGGACTACGGGTAAGGGTGGGTCGGCAAGGGTGGCAAACCAGGGGTGGTGGACAGAGGAAGTTAAGAGAGCAGTTACAGAGAAAAGGAAGGTCTGGAAGAACATAGAAGGGTACCGGGATAAGAGTGAGCAGACAGATGTTGCTTTGCGGCATCTGTATGGTAAGAAGAAGAAAGCTGTCAGTAGGGCCTTGTAGAGGGCGAGGGCTGAAGCAGAGGCAAGTATCTATAGGCAATTGGAGGATGATGGGGAAGAAAGCGATCTATAAGATGTCAAGGGAGAGAAAGGAGGACGGCAAGGATGCGCAAGGAGGGAGAGTGGGTAAAGATAAGGATGGGAAGTTAGTGAAAGATAAGGAGGAAGTGTTAAGGGTTTGGGAATTTTGAGCTCCCTAGTGCGGCGGGGGGTCGGTGGAGTGGAAGAATATTACAGACTTGGAGGTGGAGGCCGCGATGGGTGAGGTAAGATGAAGAGGGGTAAAGCTATTGGAGTGAATAAGGTACGCGTAGAGATGTTAATAGGTACGGGGGAGGTTGCAGTCGGATGGCTGGCGCGGTTGTTCGAGGTGGGTTCAGGGGAGGGGAAGATTCCGAGGGAGAGGCAGACAGGGTTGATTGTGCCTATTTGGAAGACAAGGGATCGAGGAAAGTACCGGGGTATCACACTGCTTAGTCATATGCTAAAAATGCTCGGGAGGATTTCGGATGGGAGAATCAGGGGGGACGGTAGAACCCGAAATTGGGGAGGAGCAGCAGGGGTGTCGTGGAGAAAGGGGGGTAACAGATGGGATGTTTGCATTAAGGCAGTTAGTGGAAAGGCGGTTAGAGATACAGCGTGGGTTGACACTTGGTTTTGTCGATTTCGAGAAAGCCTATGACACAGTGCCGAGGGAAATGGTGTTTGCTACTTTGAGGTGGATGGGGGTACCCGAAGCAGAGGTTAGGTGGGTGGAGGGGATTGATGATGGTACAAAGGCAAGAGTGGTGGTCGATTCACGGTTGTCAAGCGAGTTTGGTGTGGGTATTGGCCTCCGCCAAGGGAGTGCACTAAGCCCATTACTGTTCATTATGGCAATGGAGGTGATCAGCGGGATGGCCAGTAAGAATAGTCCTCTTAGGAAAATGTTATATGTTGACGATCCGGCGGTAGTAATAGATAGCCAAGAGGAACTGCAAGTGGCTCTGAGGGAGTGGAAGGAGCTGTTTGAGAGGCACGGGCTGAGGATGAGTTCAGAAAAAAACAGAGGTGGTCTCGGTAGGGAAGGATAGAGAAGAGCTTAACATCACCCTCGGAAGTGGGAGGCTATAAAGCAGGTAGATAGTTTTGTGTACTTTGGAGGGGCGATTTGTGGGAATGGGCGCTCAGAGGTGGAGGTGAGGAGAAGAATCCAATCTGGGGCTATGACTTGGAGGAATGTGGACTGTGGAGGGAGCGATGGCGGATAGACGGATCTCTAGGAAGCTCAAAGGCAAAGTCATCACTACGTGTGTCACTCCGACATGCCTGTATGGGCTCGAGACCGTGCCGCTGGGAGCAAGAAGGTAGGCTGCAAGTTTGTGAGAATAATTGGGTTAGGAGGATCGGGGGTGTTGTGAGGGCAGACAGAAGAGAGATAGTTGGGTTGAGGGGGGAGATTGGGCTGCAAGAGTTTTTCACAAAGAAGTTGATAAGGAGCCGGTTGAAGTGGGCGGGACACGTTTAACGGATGGACGAGGGAAGATTGTCAAATATGGCAATGACACATGTGGACGAGAGCTCGCGGAGAAGGGGAGGACCTTCTCCTAGATGGAAAGACTATGTTGTTAGGGATTTCTGGAGCACGGGGTGGGGAGGTAGCGAGGGGATTGGAGGAATCCTACGAGGGATAGAGAGAGATGGAGGGCAATTGTAAGTGAAGCTTCGTTTGGTTCAGTGTAATCATCCTCACCCCTTGTCTATACGGGATATATGAGGCAGAGAGAGTTGTGTTCCAAGGTGAATCAAGGGTGGCCTTTCATAATCCGTGGTCAAAACTAAGAAAAAGGATTCAGTACTTGGTTTTTGAAAATTACCTCACATGTTTGGATTCCAACAATTTGATTAGTCGTAATTGCCTATACGCCCTGCAAAAAAAATATGCTC
This sequence comes from Psolus chitonoides, assembly GCA_027564615.1. Lineage (NCBI taxonomy): Eukaryota > Metazoa > Echinodermata > Holothuroidea > Dendrochirotida > Psolidae > Psolus > Psolus chitonoides. The sequence continues at coordinate 5,108 of JAODUJ010077417.1, read as the reverse complement.
GCGGGCCACAGAGAATAACCCATCACCATGAGGAAAAATCGTAAGATTACACCCCTAGATAGCTGTATATAGCACTCCTTATAGCGTAGATAGCTTCAGTGGCGGCGCCAGGATTCTAAAAGTGGGGAAGGGGGGGTAAAACCGAAATTCTGCAAATTATTAGGAAGCGCGCGGCTTTTTTAGGGATCGTGATATTGCGGGGCCACAGCGTCTACATATCAACACATTTTGCTAGTTATTGTTATCGACCAGGGTTTCTCAAGTGATCTGAGCCGAGGGCCACTTATACTCGAGTTTGTATTTGTACCGGTAGTAGCCACATTTTGTGATGATACTATCAAAGCGGAGCACCACCACCGGTTGACGCGGAGCGTCCGAAGAAAATTTCAGCTGAAAATTCTTCCTAGATCGCCGGAAATGACACTTCCTAGGCCGCAGGCCCCCACTTGACAACCCATGTTATAGACCATGGGTCCTTATTCATAATTTATGTAGAGGACCATCACTATTTTCAAAATTTATTTCCTACGGTCTGAAGAGAATCAACATTTTTTCTCACCTGAGCCCCGGTGAGAGAAAATTGTAAATTTACGCCCCTGAATTGACAAAAATGGCACACTCCATACTTATTCTCTCAATTTATCAGAACATGTTCATCCATTTTAAATTTGACAATTTAGTTTTTTTCCATTCCCGTTTTTCGGGGGCCAGATTGAATAGCCCCACGGTCCGCCGAATAAAAACCAGGACTATAGATATTACTGGTCAAAATGAGCAGGTTCCCAGGCAGCATATAGGCCTAAAGAAGAGTAAAAGACGGTGTATTACGCAAATTGCACAGAAAAGTGTTCGTGATAGTTCCGAATCTTACCAAAATAATACAGGAATGGATCAAGCATAGGCTATAAATAGGAATGCCTAACCTTATGCCTTTTAGGTTAAGAAACACAAAGCAGGCAACATGATATAGTGCGCGCGAAGCGCGCAAAAAATCATCTTTTCACGCATGAAGTGGAGAAAAGATTAAAACTGAGTTACCACACAGCGATAAATTGAGTGCGGCAGATTTTGTTCTCAAAGTTGATTAAAACTTGAAAAAGGCATAATGTAGGCTATATCGGAAAAGTCTAGCACGATTACAAAGATTGCACAAAAAACATTTTCACCCTGTAGTACCAACAAATAAAAACATATAGGCAATACATCGGATTCTGTGCAACACGGGACTAAGGAAAGAGAGGCCTTTGCGCGCAAAGCTTCCACATCAGGTTATACAAAAACAGGCCTACATGTAGCCTGCGAGTGTACCTCGCACGCAAAAAAATTAGGCTTTCAAAAGACATTCTATTCCAGTATATGTAACTATGTAAAATTGCTAGAGTGTGATAGGAAGGAAAGATAGGCTATATCATTGTGCGCCAGGATATTGATGTTTCTTTTAATGTTGACACAAAATGTCAGGGGAATTATGTATTAATTGAGCAACCTATTACTGGTGGATTAGATTCCAATCCAAACTATTTGAAAAGCAGGAGATGCATAAATGACGTCAGCCTCACCATGGCTGGGGCTAACATAAGAAATATGGTGGCTTTGTTAACTCCTAGAAGACTATATTTGGCATGCTCGGTAGTCTCTGGTATTGAAATAGAATCCTTCTCAATCAGTCAATTGTAGAATGTAGCAAGAAAGATACCACAACTTGTATTGCCACCTTAGTCTTGGGTTTAGGGCAATTTTCGCACCCTGTGTTACTTATTTTGGTCCCGTTTTTAGTTTTCCTCTAGAAAATAAAAATTCGGTAGAAAAATGGAAATCAGGAGGATTTCGTGGAAATCGGGAGCTGAAAAATCCGGAGAGTCTTGGTTTATTCGGGAGGGTTGAAATATTGGTAATGAGTGCAATACAATGAGAAAGTACCTGACATGTGGTACAATTCATGATTTAATTATTAAAATACATTGCCTAATTGTTTGAGTGATATGAAGGTGGGGGCGGGTTTGACCTAAGAAAAGTTGACAAAATCGTATGATGACATAATTTGCTATAACTTGAGACCCGCAGATATTAGTCTGCTAAAGATGTAACATATAGCCTAGTATAGTTGGTAATTACTTCACACAAATGTTATCATGGAGATACATACTGACTCATTTGCACGTTGCAACAATAAAAGGAATAACCAATGTAGACACCGAACGCGAAAATTGTTTGGGTTTTATGTTTACCATGACAAACTGTGCGTTATATAGCTTCTCAATATCAGAAAATATACACCTCACCCAACCCCCTACAAAAAAACTATATCTTAAACGCAATTTCATACTATTCTAATTTTTGGGCTATCTGAAAAGTGGGGGACAAGTCTTCCCCCCCCCCCCCTATTCCCCCGTGGAACCGTCACTGGATAGCTTAGGCTAGCCTAGTGATAAAAGGACAAGAATGCAAGACAAAGAAGAATTAACATTCATTTTTTCGATCATCATCATTTTTGTCTGCCCGGACTGGATCGTCACGCGGATCTGGCCCGCGGACCGCCTATTAGGAACCCAGGCTGTAGATGCTTCACATGCAAATTGAGTAATTTACAATGACCTCTGCATATAGCCACAAATTAGGCATCGTGGGATACAATGCGGATTAAAAAGGGCCTAATAGGAAACTTTACTATGTGTTTCTCCAATTCGAGGGTTCATGTACGCGCATAGTAATCCCGTGGTGTACTGGGTATATATATTATTTATATGGTCATAAAACCTAATAGATCACAGTAATGTTTCTTCTCGATAATGCCCTATAAGAAAATGTTTGGGTCATTATGTGACTCGCTTCAATTGTAAAACATATCAAAACGAGGATTGTCGTCCCGAGATGCATCCCACAATGCATTGCACAATCTATATGCAAAAAGGTCTATCGAGCGGCTTGGACAGGGAAAAATGGTGGCTCCATTAATACTTTTGTATTTTGTCGAAGTGGTTGGATTGGGTAGGGAGTAAACTTTCGTGTAGTTACGTTGTATCGGCTCATAATGTCATTAGAATACTAACCAAGAGGGGTTTTTTTATATAAAAAATCAGATTTGTCTTTTTGTCGAACACGGAAAATACATGCATGGAATGCACAGTCCGCATTGGCTGACGAGTAAACAGGTTATGAATATTAATGTCATCATGTAGTGAAATGTCTAATAAAAATATTAGTGGTTCAATGTAATTGATATCATAAGTGTGAGCACGTTATCAATGTAATAGTAATCAATGTAATATTATCGGCTGGTTATCTCATCTTCGTGATCATTTGCGGTATAAATTAACTGTAGACCTAAAATGAATCCAACGGCGACTGCATTAACTAAGTAAATATGAGCACGGAGCGGAGTTGATCTCAACTTATAGCAGGGATTCATAATTCTCTTGAATCTGAAGGTTGAGTGTACTGTTGTAGTTTTGATAAGGGATTTGGTAAAGTCTGTAGGTTTTAGTAGGCCCAAATTACACGCAATTTAAATTGCATTGTGTTCGCTCTAAAAAAGAATAAATGTTTTAATTCGTTCATTGATAAGAGCGCGATAGAATTACATATTGTGAATTACGCTGAGCAATAATGAAGTTTGCTGGCAGATTTGCGAAACATACATAAATGTGACCTTTGAAATAACTGCGTACAAAGTACACTACCCCGGGTACACTGCATATTAGTTTCGTGTATTCGCCTGTCAGTGATCGACAAAATTGCATCTAATTGTGTCGTAAACGTACACACACGGTACGAAAAATGGCCAATACAGTGTAGTATTTCAAAACAATAATCCGTGTTTGTGTATAGAAAACATTCTTCTCTCGAAAATGGAGATCCTTTGTCCCCTAGTCATTTGTAGAAAATGCCTCCACGAAAGTTTTGTTTCGAAATAAAACGAAATATGCATGAAAATGTACACTCAAAAGACTCATGTGTTGCCCTTTGTGACTCGGGTAAACTAAAAGGCATTGTCTAAGAGCATGGCTACACACTCCCTACTTGCTGTTGTTGGTGGCGGTGTTGGGCTTGGTCTTGATGTTGTTGGTACACTGTCTTTCCGATGGCTAAATTTATCCTCAACTGAAAGAGTACAAATAACTCGTTGGATTATAGCAATTTAAAATACAGTTTATAGACACTATCGATTGCTCGTTTGATCGCCCAGTGAGTTCGTGGTTGGTAAAATAATTTCCTTACGCTTACTAAATATCATAAAATTGTACTTGCGTCTGATATGGAAAGTGTATAATAGGCCTATGCTATTATGAAAACTCCAGGTTTCCCTGAAAAATGCCACGTCAAAGAGGCATTTCTTTGAAATACATTGAAGTTGATGTAAATACAGTCAAAATACAATATTTATCATCAAATATTGACTGTAAATTCTAAGCTCTTCCAAAGGGTCATAGATATCTTTCTTGCAGTTTTATCAGCATTGATAGGATACATTAGGGGTAATAATATTGACTTCTGTTCTCTAAAAAACAAAAAAGTAATCGATAAATCGATAGTGATAACAAAAATGCTTATATGATTGTCGCTAGAATTTTTCATATCAGGACAATAGAATACATGGCATGATAAACTACTTCGGGATGATTGTAAAATATATTTTGAACGTTGTTGAAGCTAGTAATAGTGAATATATGGCCTACGTTGAAGTGAGGCTCCACGCTGATGATATTGTAGAGAAAAATAATTTAATGAAACTCGATACCAGTCAAATTGAAAGGCTTGGGAAAATAATTTATGTTAATTTGGTAGCCCGGTTCTTCACAGAATGACGTCACCTCCCTAAATAAATATCAGAGGTCTGAGTTATTTCAACTTCTATATAACATGGCAGTAGTATTGCTTGGAATAAATGGAAAGACAATTGGGCAACAAGGTCGAGGGTAAATGGAATGATTTTTAGGAATTATATTTCTGTTTACCACCAACTCATCAAGCTTCCTTGAAGCAGCTTGGCGTGTTTTATTATATTGATTTATCAATTACAATTAATAACAATACTATCCGGTACTTGATATAGCGCCTTTCACCTATAATAATAATAATAATAATAATAATAATAATAATAATAATAA
>JAODUJ010077306.1:0-11761 GCA_027564615.1 Psolus chitonoides | reverse complement strand
TAGGGTTCATGTACTCAGTGTGGGGAAGCTACATGCCAAATATAAAATTTGTGAAGGTTGGCGTTCTTGAGATAACGTGATTACGAGCCTTCGTCACAGACACACCGAGCACACACACACTCACACATACACATGCCGCGTGACCGCAAAGATTCCTTTTGCCTCTGGCAAGGAATCAAAAACAATAGGGACCATCTATTCAGTATGGTTAATCCACCACTCAAGTATAAGAATGATCTGACTAAAGGCATTACTCTTCCGCGATACGGAAAACGAAAAAAATTCACGGAAATCATGAGTTGAGCACAGTATTTACAATATCATAAATTGGCACAGAAAACAGTAAAATCTCACGGAATCGGGAGTTTATCACGGAATATTGAAAATATAACTAAGTTTCCACAAACCTGGGTTTGAACTAATCTCAGGGAGGTACAAATCATCAATCCCCACCGCACTCGAAATACAATTTTTGCCTACTAACATGCGACATCACATTTATAAGCGCTGTAGAAACGATCCTGAATTTACAAAACTAAAAAAATTATGATTTTTAAAACAAAACGAAAATTCAAGAAAAACACAGATTTATAAAACGGAATTTACATTTCACAAAACGGAAAAATTATGGCTTTAGATCTGACCTTGCATCATTCACTTAGAGTGATTACAAGAGGCATCACACACACACACATGAATGACTGCATAGATTCTTTTTGCCTCTAAAATCTAAATTATGAGGATTCAGAAAGCCTATTACTGTAGATTGATTACTAAGGCTTATCAAGGATCCCTGAAGACTGGTTACACTACCAAAAATTACCTTCTTTTCCCCAATCTGTTTTCTCTCCTCCATCTTCTTCTCAACAATGTCAATGGCGTCATCCATTGCATTCTGTACACTCTGAAAGAAAACAGTGCAGTGCTACTAGTAACAAATAGGATTATCAAGGCCGACAACTGCCTTTAGTCATGGGAATATGGATGCAGTGGAAAGCGAGTTGGCATCAAATGCAGACCCCTCTAATTTATATGTAAATGCTGGCCCTTACCAATAGGTTCGTGAAGCCAACTGGTGGCTTCAAACAGACAATTCATCATTCACTGATTAGAAGTGGACATTACTTTCAGGAACAATATGCATGGGAAATTTCAGGGACAGGATCTGCTCTGCAAAAGTGGGGGGGGGAACTGTAAACAGTGTCTTGGAGGAGGGGTCTGAGGGGCGTCCCTCTCCTTGAGAAATTTTTGGATTTTATAAAGTGCCTATATGTGATTCGGTGCGATATTTACAGGTATATCCTATATGGGCCTACCGTTCATATAATAAAAGGCTTGATGGCTGAAGACTAAACAAAAATGTATGTCAATTTCTTCTCCATATTGGAGAGGGGGTATTGATGATTTTTTCAAATGCTTCGCTATCGCCGGGTAGGCCTACAGAGGGCAGTGATGCCCAGTTGGGGTCCAGCCAAGCATTTTGGTGCATTCTAATGGTCTCAGATCACCTAACTCAACCCATATGATCATTGTAAGCTTACTCTTGAAACATACATGCCTAAGAAGGAGACCAAAGACATGTGCGGGCCGAAAATGTTCATCACTCTTGGTGATATTACGCATGAAATACCACTTTCCTCGCAAAAAAAAACATATTATTTCCTATAATCATTTTTTAAAGTCTGGGAAAAAATGTGGGGGGAGGGGGCAAGTTCCCCCACCTTCCCCCTGTGATCCCGCCTCTGGGAAATTTGTTCCCTTAGTTTCAGGGTACAGCAAGACTGGATGGCTGACTACTGTCTCTTAGCTAATTGTCACCAAAACTCAAAGATCAATTGAGGCCAACTTTCTAGGATGAATGGTTCTCTTAACTGCTCCCACAAAAACTGTATGCCCATGAACCCAGTGGTGTGACGCTGGGGCCAGAGGCCCTCAGCAACTGCCAAGATGGGGCCCTTTTTTATCGTCGTCCCGGGGAGGTGTCTAAGGGGAGGGTGTCTGAGGGGATGGTGTTTCACCTCCCAATCAAAAGTCATATTATATGATATCATATTAATATGTTCTAAGACTGGCCGGATCGACCCAGCGGGTCCCCTCCAGGGTCAGGGGTACCTCGCTCTACCAAGTCAGAGCACATAGGCGTTACACCACACATCTCAAAACTAATATTACCAAACACCGTCAAGTCGGCCCCAGACCACTCGGTCCGAGAACTAAGTCGGCCCTAGACAACTCGACCCCGCGGAAGTAAGTTGCTCTCACAAGGGGTCTAACATGCAAAAAACCGACACAAGTACTGTTTAAAAACCTGCTAAATACTAAAACAAGGTCTTCGGCTTAAAAGGCTGACTACCCCTATTGTCTATCTAAACTAAACTTTGAAACACTTCGAAGACAACACACTAAGACTAGCCAAATCCTAACAAAGAAATAATTTAATTGGCAAACTGTACGTTAGGCTATGAGGCTAGGCTGAAAGACATGCCCCAAGTCTTGTATTTTACAAAATCAGTCCTTCAAAAACTGATTCCGAAAATTCTGATTTTGACTTACAAATTCTCTGAAACTCTCAAAATCTACAGTTACCTACCAAGAAACAACCTAATAAAGTCCTAAGCAAGCTGAATGTAAAAAAAACGAACTCTTACAATTTTCCAGTTGCGATAATGCAAAAGATGCGAAGTCTTGGCATGAACAGAAGGAAGAGCTGACAATCCCTGCGCTAAAATAATATGGAAGACCGGTAACGCAGTAGGCTAGGATACTGCAACATGGGTTAGAAGAGGTGGTATAACAGTGCTATAGATTATATGATAGCATATTATGTTCTATATATTTATACTATATATGGACGGGCCCGATCGATCCATCGACCCAGAGGGACCCCTCCTGGGCCGAGTGGGGGCACATAGGCATTACAGCATGCATAGAGTGTCAAAAGTGGGGGGCAAAGGAGGGAATAAACTGGCATGCTAGTAGTGATCAAGAACATTTTTGGAACCATGAAAATTTGATCACTTATAAGACAACTAGTTCTTTGTGAATCTGTCTTTGTGGTACTCTATAATGAGTAGTGACTGAAATCATTTTTGAACTATTATTTTGAGAAATCTGATGAGCTTTCAAATGAATACACTCAATCCTAAGTACTGTGAATGTTTTAGTGAGGACCTACAATGTCTCCACTGTATACTGGCTATTAATCCATTCACCACACACCACTCTCAGAATGGGCATTAAATAATGTAATACCCCAACCCCGAGACCTGGTCTATACCTTTTCCATGTCAAGAACTACCATGGCATTAACAGCAAAAACTACCAGTACGGTAATGCTGATGAGGTAGCACCAAGGTTAACCTTTTGTTTGTAAGTCAGTTGATTCCAGTCAGATGTAAAGGTATCAGGGAGAGCGTTACACAATTTCACAATGGATGGGAAATAGCATCTCCAGTGGCTGACCAAATTAGATCAAGGGATCGGTACGGCTGGGTCGTGGTGCCTGATAGACTCTGTCGTAGGCAAGGATCTACTTTTGCTCGATCTGTTAGCAGGTGTTGGAGAAGTTCTGGAGCGTCACCACAGAACATCCGATAGAACAGGGTGGTGACTACCAATACTCTTCTACATCACAGTGGCTGAAAGGACTTTGCTTCATCTACAGGTATACCTTAATAGCATGCCCACATTTACCCAATGGATTCCCCACTGAGAAAATCCTGCTAATATCATTTTCTGTCTGAACAGATGATAACTAGGCACATAAGGACATGACCCATACATACAGTAACAGATGGATTGCTAACATGTGTTATAGGAAACAGGTAATCATATAAAACTCTTCCAAAAGTGCTCTACTGCTTACCAAGATTTCCTCTTTAAGCTGACCTAAAGGTACTGATAAATTGGTGATGGCTTTATCCATTCCAACCTGAAATAAATAAATAAATTGAACAATGAGTTCATGGTGATAACCTGAACAATAAAGTATTTAGTATATGATTGCATATCATAATATCTGTATACTGAACAGGAAAAAATTATGTCAAGCATATATATACAGGTAAATGAGGTAATTATGAAAGATTTAGGAATTTGTATTTATTTCTCATCTTAACAATTGAGCCCACGGCTCCAATTATACAGGGGGATTTGGTGGGAGGATGGCTGTGACGCAGCTTAAGCACGGCCCTATTGTCTGGCGCATATCGGCAGCGTCACGCCCCAGTGCCTCTCTCTGGTCATTTTCAAACGTGAGTGACACGACAATCGGAGAGTCTGAAGGGCACATATCCTTCCACATAGAGGTTATGAATGGATATTGACTATCATGTTATGTACAGTAGGGAAGACATGTGTGTCATTACCAGTTGGATTTCAATTTTCCATTGGTCATGTAAGTTATGATTCTAAAAGGTGCGTGAGTGACATGATTTTTTTTTATAATTGGTTATGGTTTGATTCGTACCAAAGTAGTTCTCCAACAGTAGCATAAGGACTAGTATATGTACATAAATAGTGTAATTATCTAAAAGTATGGTAATAATCAAATCACTCCTTCTCTGTGGGAAATGGTTCCGCTCTATGTGCCATGAGTGACACGACATCCAATACGTGAGTGACACGACAAGTGCAAAACTACTATTTATTGATACTACCCTAGTTTTTGAAAAATGATACAATGGTAAAATAGCATCTCAGGATATCTGAACTTAACTATGTATGTCAATAAACATAGAATTATAACCAGGGGAAATTAATTCCATTTGCCTAGAAAACCTCAAAATAAGTGACAGAAACCTCAAAATACAGTAAGTGACAGAGTAGCATAAATAATTTCTTATTTGGGTTCGATGATGTGAATATTGTCATTAACTGCTTTTATTTTACCTAAACTGCATATTTCAAGTGGGAGACCTGTTCCAATCAATCTTTGATTTTGGGCAACACAGCGATGTATAGGCCTGAATTGTGAGTGACAAGACATTGTGAGTGACACAACACCATTTTGAATGCTGATTGTGGCTTACCAGTTAGAACAGTAACAGGGAGGCAGTTATCACACTTTGTAGCAGTTCGGGATAAACTGTATTTGCTCATGAATTGGGATCATTCAATTTTCAATAACAAGGGGACAAGGAATTTTTTTCTGTTTAAAACGTGAGTGACACAACACCTGTGGTTACCAACTCGTAAGGCCTAATTTAGTCTGAAGGAGACTTCCCATATGTCTGATCCTTTTCAAGATTTGAATATGATACAATGGCTATATGTCATCAGCAAATACTCCCCCTAGACCAATTGAGTATCATAATACCTAGAATCCTAATTTCTATGCAAATTGCACGTTTTTTCGTAAAACATTTCCCCCAAGGTCAATCTGTTGTAAAATAAAGCAGAGGCAAACATTTGATGCAATAATGTGGTAAAGTATATTCCAAGTATTCTACTTCCTCAAACAACAAATGTTTTCTACCTCCTTCCAACTTTAGTTGTCCACTTATGTTTGAAAATGACCCTCTGCATCCCCCTGCTCAAAATTTAGGGCAGCTACTCGCAGTTTCGAGCTTGACGTGGCCATGTAATGAAGGGGTCAAATACGACCCAGGCGTGAGCTAAAAGGGTTACATTATGCCGATATGCATGCTACACGTGGCCTATCCTCAGCATAGAAAGGTATACGCACTGTCAACACAGCTACATGTAAAGAAGTATTTATTCATTAACCCTTGAGCTCACAGCTCCAATTAAACATGGGGGATTTGTCGGGAGAATGGCTGACATGTAGCTTATGCCCAGCCTTATTGCCTAGCATAAGGACAAGTGCCTCTGCATTCCCCTGCTCAAAATTGGCGGCAGCTAATCTCAGTTCTGAGCTTGGCATAGCCATGCAAAGAAGGGGGGTCGAATACGACCCAGGCATGAGCTAAAGGGTTATACTATGCCGATATGCATGCTACATGCAGCCATATACTAAGGTCAACGCACTGTCAACACGGCTGCATGTAAAGAAGTATTTATTCATTAACCCTTGAGCCCACGGCTCCAATTATACAGGGGGGGGGTTTGCTGGTAGAATGGCTGATACACAGCTTAAGCCTGGCCCTATTGTCTGGCGCATACAGACAGTGTCAAGCCCCAGTGCCTCTGTATCCCCCTACTCGAAATTTGTGACAGCTACTCACAGACTTTCCGAGCTTGGCGTGGCCATGCAAAGAAGGGGGGTTGAGTACGACCCAGGCGTGAGCTAAAGGGTTATTACCCAATTTACAGGAGAGAAAATACTGTAGTTAGGGTTTGAGAAAACACACAATTTTGTGTGACCTACACCTGAAAGAGCAATTTTCTGAGAGCTGAATGTACCTTGTTACCCAGAACCAACTGCTCCCATGACAATGAAACCAGAAATTACAAGACCATCAACAATTGCAGCACAGCATTTGACGAGCAAGTAGTTAACCCTAGATAGACTGGTCATGTCTGGGTCGCATGTGACCCTCCTCTTCCCCCGGCCATAACACGCTCAAAAATGCGAGTAGCGAAAGGAAATATCTAGCGGGAAGATGCAGGGGCACCGATGTGTGATGCTACCAGAATGTTACGAACAATAGGGGCTGTCTTAAGCGCCTCCTCGGCCATTGTTGCGCATATTCCCCCTGCCCAATGACAGCCGTGGGTTGGAGTTAGCGAAGAAATACTTCTTTGTCTGTAGTGACTATGGAAACACTGCATGCACTTTGCAGAGATGTGTCCACCTTCGACTACCCATAGCTACCAGAATGTCACGAACAATATGGCTGTCTTAAGCACCTCCTCAGCCATTGTTGCACGAATTCCCCCCGCCCAATGACAGCCGTGGCCCGCGGGTTATAGTTAACGCACAAGTGGGAATTGGATCAGATCCTCTGTAGTGCAAAGCGGTCACTCAATCCACTATACCTAAAGCCATAATTTTCCCATTTTATAAAATGCAAAATCTGTTTTTCATTTTATCATTTTCTGCCTTTTATTCTGTTCTCTCTTTTTTCTTTTTCTGATCAACTTACAAAAATGAAAATTTATGTCTTTTAAATGAAAATTATGATTGTAATGCTGCCATATTCCCTCCTGTAAAACATATTTCATGTGCATTGTTTCATTTTTGGCCTGTCAATTTATAGTTATTTATACGTGATCATCAAGTCGGGATGAATTGCAGGACCATTATTCAATAGTTACCTTTCATTTCTATAGCGTGTAAATACATAGAATATATTTTGGGTTATTTACAATTTTATTGAATCAATGTTATTGAGGTAATTTTTCTTTTCTTTTCGAGGTATTTTAATTTTCGTGCAAATCGTTATTCTGTGATTTTTGTCTAATTTTCGTATGGCAGAATAAATTATGGCTCTAACTATACCATGCTACAACCTAGATTTGTTAGCAGTTCTCAGTACCTAAAAACATTGTAATCTTGAAAACATGGGCGGTAGTTAAGGTCTCCCCTGAGAACATGAGACCCCTAGATTTCACATGCACAAATTCTCTGCAAAAACCTACCAAGTTGGAAGACAAGTTAACAAAATCTGCATAGTCCTTGTTGATGAGCTCTACCATGGCATTCTTGAGAGTTCTGAAGTAAAGGTGGAGGTCCTCTCGTAATGTCTCCAGCTGAACTCTCCTCCGACAGTCGGCAACAAAAGAATCAACATCAAAATCAGGCTGAAATAAAAGAAAACCAAAAGGAGTAGTGATTCCTTGATTGTGAAATGGCTGAAAGCATGGTATGAAAATCACTAGGCATTGTAAACATGGTTTTCAATGTGTAACCTTCGCTGACCTCGGCTTACTTTCTGACTTCCACCAAAATCTATAGGGGCCCTGTAGTCATTATGGGAAACATACACACAAAATTTGAACACGCATGGTTGACTTAGGTGTGTTTACAAGGTTTTCAGTGTTCGATCTCAGATGACCTCCAACCTCAACAAAAAATAATAGGGTTCATGTACTCATTATGGGGAACAATAGGCATGGTCCAACTAGCGTGTTTACCAAAAAAGTACCAAAAATACCTGAAGCTCACAAAATTGTAAATGGGCCACCACCAAAATCCATAGGGTTCTTGTAATCATCATGAGAAAGCTACACACCATATTTGAACTTAAATCGGACCAGGCATGACCAGGCATGGTTGACTTAGCGTGTTTACAAGGTTTACAGAGCTTGCCCTCTGTTGACCTCAGACGACCTCTTCGAAAAACAATAGGGATCATGTACTCATTATGGGAAATATACATACGAAGTATGAACTTGATCCAGCTACGCATGTTCGACTTAGCATGTTTACAAGCAAAAGGTATACATAATACCTAAATTTCACGAAATTTCATTTTTGACCAACAATGAACTCGAACCTCCACCATAATCAATAGAGTTCTTGTACTCATCATGAGAAGCTACACACCAAATTTGAACTCCATTGGACCAGGCATGGTCGACTTAGTGTGTTTAAAAGGTTTTCGGATTGGACCTATGTGGACCTCAGATGACCTCTCCCAAAAACCATAGGGATCATGTACTCATTATGGGGAACATACGTACCAAGTATGAACTTTGACTTAGCGTGTTTACAAGCAAAAAGTACCAAACATACCTAAATTTCGCAAAATTGCCAATTTGGACAAAAAAATGAACTCAGACTTCCACCAAAAGGATACTTGTATTCATCATGAGAAAGCACACCAATTTTGAACTCGATCGGACCAGGCATGGTCGACTTAGCATGTTTACAAGGTTTTCAGAGTTTGACCTCTGTTGAAACCTCTCCCAAAAACAATAGGGATCATGTACTCATTATGGGGAACATACATACCAAGTATGAACTTGATCTGACTAGGCATGGTCCACTTAGCATGCTTACAAGCAAAAAGTACAAAAAATAACAAAATATCCATTTGAGACAAACAATGAGTGAGCTCAAACCTCCACCAAAATCAATAGGGTCCATGTACTCATTATGAAAATCCCACCCACAAAATTTGAACTTGATCAGACCAGGCATGGGTTGACTTGAAGGGTTCACAATATTTCCAGTCTCTGATCCCTGTTGACCTCACATAAACTCTGACCTCTCCCAAAAAGCAATAGGGATCATGTTTCCATTATGGGGGAAATACATATGAACTTCATCTGACCAGGAACAGTCGACTCAGCATGTTTACAAGCAAAAAGTACAAAAATAACTAAATTTCACAAAATTCAAATTTTTGACCAAAAGTGTCCACCAAAATCAATAGATTTTCTGCACTTATTATTAGAAGCCTACACACCAAATTTGAACTTGATCTGACCAGGTATGGTTGACTTAAGAGTGTTTACAATGTTTCCAGTATTTGACCTCAGATGACCTCTCCCAAAAACAATAGGGATCATGTACTCATTATGTGGAACATACATACCAGGTATGAAATTGATCTGACCAGGCATGTTCGACTTACGCGTTACATACACACATAGCCTACACACACACATACGCCGTCATTACTGCATATATTTCTTGGTACTTTGTAAGCAAGGAATCAATAAATGTTATGTGAATAATAAATTGTCTTTAAAGTAGTTATATCTATATCCATATAGTTTGAAACAAAATGACGCCTCATAAATTTATGGCTTTTATATGACCATATCACATTTGATATTGCATAAAGTGAGTTTTATATCGCTATATATGGCCATATAAAGCCTGCACTGATCCAGATATACCCGTATTTAATGCCATATATCTATATAAAGGAATTTCTGTGAAGGAAGAACTGCTGTCGGCACAAAGATCATGGGACCGACTTCTAAGCTGATGAAATGTTACAGCGAGTGGTCCCTGTAGCAGGGTCGGATCCACGGGATGCTGATCCCCTTCCAATTTGTTTTCTTTTCTTCTCGGACTTCAAAGGAAAAATGATAGAATGATTATTCTTAGAATGGTCAAGAAAGTATTGATTATTGAGAAAGTTAATCAGAACCCAAAACATTTCGGCTCGCTTCGAGCGCATTTCACCCTGTTGTTCAACACATACCGTACTGTTTTTGGTTTGTCAGAATACAATGCTGGACAAAAGATCATGGGACCGACAACTAAACTGATGAAATGTTACAGCGAGTGGTCCCTGTAGCAGGGTCGGATCCAGGGGGATGCTGATCCCCTTCCAATTGTTTTCTTTTGCATTTTTCTCGGACTTGAAAGGAAAATGATAGAATGATTATTCTTAGAATGGTCAAGAAAGTGTTGATTCATGAGAAAGTTAATCAGAACCCAAAACATTTCGACTCGCTTCGAGCGCATTTCACCCTATTGTTCAACACATACGTACTGTTTTTGGTTTGTCAGAATACAATGCTGGACCTTTTCTGTAAACATTCTATGTAGAGATGTACCGACGGATCAATATGTATCCGATATATCGATATTTACCGATATATCGATTGAAACCGATGTATTAATTTGAAACCGATATTTTAGTGCCTACCGTTATTTCGGTATTTTGGGATATTTTCCTTCCGAGCCCCCCTTCCGAGAAATTCTGGACCCGTCACTGCGGAATAATAACTCAATTGACAGAAGGGAATTACTCTTTTTTTTGGCGTTTTTTAGGGAGGGGGTAGACAAAGTAATATTTCTGATAATACGTCTCCCACAATTTTCTCAGTAATTTCAGAAGGCTCCTCATACGACGCGCTGACTACTGAGATATCGTGACCACACGCCAAAATAATTGGATAGCTGTCACTCTTTAATTTGTTTCATAAGAATCATATTAGCGATTTGAACATTACGATGGTCATGTTTTAACCCATCGTTAGAATTTACTTTGTCACTCTTGACAAATTCACTCGCATCTGCAGACTGGGCTTTATTTACAGCGCCCGTTAATTTTTGCCTACAATTGTTTGCTCTTTCTCCGATTTTGCAGCAAACAAAACGTTTTGAACATATCCTCTTTTGATTAGAATCCGATTTGGTTTCGTGACCATGCATTTTGCGTCACATTTCAATCAGAATTTTTTTTTGTCATTCACCTTTTTGTTTTCCCACAATTGTGAAGATCTCGACCGTGAGCCTCGAAGTATCATCTGTAACTCTGAAAGGTCGGTCGATTTTTACGATCATGTTCGGGCAAAAAGAGTGACAACCTTTGTTGTTCTCTTAATTAACATAAGTTCAAACATATCAGCGAAAGTTGTATTCGCTCCGCCCAACTATAACCATCTAATCATATAATTACCTTGTCACGTCATGTACGGCATGGACTGCTGTTTCCACCTTTGAGGTTTTTACGTCTGAATTTAGGACGAAAACCCTCCTCAATAAATTAAGAACGTTTCAACGAAGTTTTTTGTAAACTTTTGAATCATCGAGCGGTAGCCTAGAATACATACGGATACTCTCTTCTTGAAGGCCCATTGATCGGTCGGCCACTCTTATGCCGTTGCAAAACTCTCAAAACGCAACAGATAGGCATATAAATCTTCCTTTTTGTCAAAGTGGCGCATTTTGGGCTCAGGTATCCTATTTGAGTCAGACCCTGCATTAGAGTATTGTGAGAAGTTTGGATCAACATCGCCGTTTTTCCAGTTTTGTCAATTCAAATCCACGTTATTTCGAGCTTCACCGTGTTGCTCACATTCAAATTCTCTCTGTTTTTCCGCCTCCTCACATTGCCAACGTTCGAAATCCCTTTGTTTATGGATTTGTTCTCTTTTTTTGTTGCCTTTCGTC
>JAODUJ010077195.1:0-11761 GCA_027564615.1 Psolus chitonoides | reverse complement strand
CCAGAGTGCAGGTCCAGCAGCATCAAACGCTCTATCACCAATGCGGTTCTTTCCAACAGAGGTAGTGAGAAGAGTGGAATCATTTGCAGATCTTGTGACAGGTCCTGTAGGTGATTTTCTGAGTGGGATCATGTCAATGATCTACCAGATATCAATTGGTGCAATAACTCTTTAATCAACTGTGGTCGTTACCCTGCCCCAAGCCGGATGCTACTTGACAGTATGCATGATTTTAACCCTTTCAAATTATTGAATCTCCAACTGGGGGAAATGAAATTCTAGACCTCTGTCTTACAAACATACCAGATATTATACAAACTTTTCACATCAAAGATGGAATCAGTGATCATGGTATTGTCTTCGTTGATGTCATGGTCCATCCCACACGTTCCAGACCGGTTCGAAGAAAAATCTATTTGTTCCCTAAAGGCAAATATTATGGTATTGCCAAACAGTTATCTAACTTTCATGATGAAGCGCTTTCTAAATTACCAGAGTCCACTAATGTCCATGATACATGGATGCTTTTCGGAGAAGAGCTGTTCCAAGCAATGAAGAATTGTATACCCAATAAAACGTCTTCCTCAGGATGTTCTCATCTATGGATCGATGCTAGTGTACGTCGTCAAGTCAGGAAAAATCAACGGCTGTATAATAAGGCAAAACTGTCAAATAATACAAAAGATCAGTGTACTTTCAGAAAATTCCGTTGAGACCTTGACAGACGCATTAGGCTTGTATATAAATCATACCTTTATGACCTCATTTGTAGTAGCCTTGACAGTAATAACACCATACCTTTCTGCCAGTCTAACATTTGCACTCTAATTGATGGCAATTTGACTGTCACCTCTCCTATTGAAAAGGCTGAGTTGCTCAATAAGTATTTTTGTTCCATATTCATCGACGAGAATACTGATGTAATGCCATCTCTAACTACTCCTGCTGTAAATCATACCATACAAGACTTGGTCATCTCAGAAACTGGTGTGAAGAAACTTTTGGATGAACTAAATGTAAACAAATCATGTGGCCCTGATGGTATTTCTCCATATATTCTTAAAATGTGCTCAGCTACCATTGCACCAATCCTCACAACTATATACAAGAAATCAGTCAGCACTGGACATCTACCCATAGATTGGAATACTGCTGTTGCTACCCCCCTTTTCCATGAGGGTATCCGTACAGACCCTGGTAATTATAGACCAGTTTCACTAATCTCAATACCCTGCAAGTTATTGGAACACATTATTCATCACCATATAATGAACTGTATGGATGTCCATCGGCTTTTGACCAATGTGCAACATGGTTTTGGGAAAAATCATTCCTGTGAAACACAGCTGACAATAACCAGGCTCAGGCTGACGTGGTGATTACAAATTTCAGTAAAGCTTTCGAGAAGGTCCCACACAGACGACTAGCTAATAAGCTTCAACACTATGGAATCTCTGGAAAAATTCTCAATTGGATACATATTTTTTGAGCAATCGAACTCAGTCTGTTGTTATTGATGGTGCTAAATCCTCGCTTGGCACTGTCTCTTCTGGGGTTCCCCAGAGTAGAGTGCCTGGACCCTTGTTCTTCTCCATTTATATAAATGATCCTCCGACGGTTATGCAATCCACTATAAGAATGTTCGCAGATGACTGTATTTTGTATCGTAGCGTCAGTTCCATCGGCGACAGTCGCATGCTGCAGCAAAACCTGGATAAGTTTTCATTATGGATTAAGACTTGGCAGATTCATCCAAATGCTACTAAATGCAACTCAATGGTTGTTACAAACTAAAAGAAAGTTGTTCAGTTCCAGTATTTATTCGATGATACTCCCCTTGAAGCGGTAAAAGAACACTCATATTTAGGAGTCACTATAACTTGTAATCATTCTTGGACTGCTCACATAAATAACATAGTTCCTAACGCCTTCAAGATTCTTAGCCTAATTCGTAGACTCTATGATTGTGATACCAAAACCAACGTTACTCCTTATAACTCTTTAGTTCGTCCTTGTCTGAAATATGCCTCCTCAGTTTGGGATCCATACAAAACGGGTCACCTTAAATAAAAAAACTGGAAATGGTCCAGCGTGAAGCTACTAGATTTGTGTGCAAGGACTATCGTCGTACAACTAGTGTGACAACCCTTCTTCAACAACTTGGCTGGACTACCCTACAGAAGAGACCGCTCAATTCACGATTGAAGCTGTGTCATAAGGCTATTAACAACTTAGCAGCTCTACCAGTTCCTGGTTTTGTTGAAATTACCAACTATCGCACCAGTTCGTCATCTGCCAACGGTTTAGTTATAGACATGTTAGTGTTAATGGAGTTGCTTTTAAGTGGTCTTGTTGGCCAAGAACGATGCCAGATTGGAATGCTTATAGTCTGAAGACTGATATTCAGAGTGAATCCGGAGTGTTTTCTCTCTGTTAGGCCTGTGTATGTTGCGTGCTGTTCTCTATGCAGTGATAACCACTAGTTGGTGTTTGCACAGTACAAGACAATACAAGACAAGACAAGACAAGACAAGAGTGACATCTCAGGCCACTCATGTGTCTACGTTAACTAGTTCGAATTCTCACATAACAATCTGGAAATAGGATCATGGCATTTAACAAAAACGATAACGATACGATACAAATCAGTGGCGTAGATCCGTTTCGAGCTGGGGGGGGGGGGGGTTGATTTTTTTAGTATGTTCTGATTAGTGACCCGTGGAACGACTTAAGGGGTATTGATAATTGTTTGATAATGAAGTGCCCTCCGATGCAATTTGTTGATATATATTTCATCTGTTGAAGTATATTTATGTATAACTTATGGTGATGGCGACATAAGGCATCCCCTTTGTCAAATATTAGGGGATACATCCCCCATTCTCAGAATCTACGCCTATGATACAAATTGCTCTCACCGAGGATAACTTACTATTTATACTGAGGAACATTACTGACATGCTTTCAAACAATATAAAATGCTAAAACAAACGCAATATGCCACTGTTAACACACGGTGTAATATTATTATATTATATGCTATTATATTGTATTATAATATATTAGAGGGACCTTAATGACGAGGACGCTGTATGCGACTGCGGTACACAAACCATGCAGCATCTTCTGATGTGCCCTCTGCTGGATTAGCGCCTGCACAACATTGGATTTAGCAGATTGTAATGATAATGGACAACGATGCATTAAACTTTGGTTGAACCACATCCAACTTTGTGTTGCATATTGTTGTTTTGCGGACACGATAAGAAGAAGAATATTTTATTAAATTATATTATACAAAGTACCCTTCGATGTTATTTAAATAATATAATAATCACTCTGCACTCAAAGAGCGTGTGCATATATTTTCATTAATATCGCACGATAAAGACGACTTTGTAATAGTTTTACGACATTTGAATAATAAGGGCAATCCTATTACCTCCTACTAAAGTCTTAGATGATCGGATTTTGGCTTGCAAAGTGTAGATTATATTCTATCTCCTGTTAGGGTTATATATATATAAAGAACAAGAACAATGATCGCATAGCCATCAAAGTTTAATTTATTTAAATGAATTCATTGTGATGATATCTGCTAGCTTAATGAGCTTAATAAGCTTAGTAAGCTTTGTAGATGATCACTTTCTGGCAGTCTAGTGATAGCCATAACCACTTTCCTAATGCGTCAAATCGATGATAATCCATGCTAAATCTCGACTCGGAAAATGGATGAGAGGATTACTTAAAATACCGGAGAGAGGAGAGTGGAACGACGATAAGGACGTAACAGGTAATGATGAAAAATCTTAGAGGGCACTCCGTGAAAATTCCTCCCACTCCTTTTCTCGTTTTCTTAACAAAATTCCTACTTCAGTGATTAATAATTCGGTACAACCTTCACGTATGTGTAATATTGCCGTCGTGCGTCGAAGCATAATCAGTTGTACAAGCTTATTGGATAACAGCTTATCAGTATCAAAATGCATATATACCTACCTCCATGCTATTTAGGAGCCCAACTAAGTTGTCGCTGACCTATTTTGACCATTTGCCATTCGTCTTATCTCCAAGAACTACTTGAAAAACATAATCCTTCCGCTTTTTGTTATTGTGATATGTTTTTTTTCCGTAAGGGACCTTGTCAGGCTGGTAGACATGCGTCTAGTCATAATCTTGTTCGTGAAGCAAATGTGTAATTGTATCAAATTTCTAATCAATTTCACACGTTCTCTTTTGTCACGTAAATGCAGTGAATATTACATGAATATTGCACTTCACAAAGTTATAAAAGTCATAACATTCACTTCAAAGTAGTTACAAAGTTCCATGTGATCGCTGAAAATCTATAAAAGAAACACAACTCTTGCAAAAGAAAAAAATGGATAAAAAACGCGGAGCAACATATAACACGAGAATACCGTCCAGGATTGCCAACTAGTCAAATAGCAAAGTTGTATGTATAAAAATAGTTGTATTCGGGGAGGGCAAATTCAAGCGATGGTAAATAACACTACATGTCCGAAAATGGTCTTGACTCTTTGCATAACGGAAAACAACTTAACAAACTTAACAAGGAAGCCTATGGTTTTGTGATTCATTTCAGTTTGAAATAAAACTCACTATGAACTTCATCCAAATTGGCTCATAATCAAATCAACCAAAATTTACCTTGTCAATAGATGCAATTTGCAAGGTTTTGAGTATTTAACCTTTTGAGTTTTGACCACAACTGAGTTTGACCTCGACCAAAATGAATAGGGATGACATTCGCAAGGAACATCCATGCTACGTAAGAATTATATTCAAATTGTGTGACAATTTGACTAGCAACTCCTCCGAAATGTACGCGTTTTAGTATTTTACCTCTACACAACTTCAATAAAAGCATTAAAATAATGTATTCGTCATGGGTAATATATCACGAACAATCTAGTATGCATCATAGCCTTGTTGTGTTTACAAGCAGCTTCAAACACAAACGGACAGACAGAGAGACATACATACGTGCGTGACTTACATTTGTTTTTATTGCCTCTGGCAATGAATAAAAATGCATTTCATTATACATTTTTGATGAAGGGAAATCATACTGTTGTTAGTGGCAACTAATAAACAGGCCGAGATCATAGCTAGAAGGCGATAACAAATAAGTTCAATGTGCGCAACCGTCGGACCAGTATCCTACTTTCAGACTTTTGACTATGCCTACTTGTCAGATTTCACACGGCTGTCTCTCTCACGTTTAGTGGAATCACATTAAATCTCTAGAGTTTAAATTAATCACTCTCTCTCCCTCTGTCCTGGCAGAATCTCACAAATTTCCTCAAAACTATAAACTAATCAATTGCGTGCCAGAAATGAATCGATCACCTGAAGTAGGTTATTGACGTCTGTGATAGTATGATGAAAACCGTCAGGTTATTTCACGGTTGAATCCAACGTATTATTCTCCTCACGTAAATTTGATCTTCATCATGGTTTCCTTTGCCTGTAGTGTAAGCCGGATATCAGCCTATTTTAATTATTTTAATCACTTTAGTTAAACATTGTGTGGGCATCAACAGTACTTGTCAACTGAAGTAGGACGGATACTAGTGTGTTATTTCCTACGACCAACATTGCAGTGTGTGGAGCTGAATTTGGAACTGCATTATTCGATTTGGTACGTCATCTTGTCGACTGAATGTCGAACTTTGCTTTGCTATACCCATAACATACTGACGACAATAGCAAAGTGTAAATTAGATTGAAGATTGTGGCGAACTGGCTTTTAATACGGAGTTATCAAACGGTTTATGGTCAGTAGTATGTACAGGCCAGTGCACGGCAGGGTTTAATACAGCTATGCTCCAGGGTATGCTATACAGCGCAATGCTATCCTTCGATTTCTACTAATCAACAATCGTTAAAAGAATAGTCAGACCAAAATGAGGATTTCTGACAATTAGGAGGATAGAAAACTAAACTCAATCGTGAAAGTCCCATCGCAATAGCAATAGATTTCAATTGAGCATCTGGCAATATTTATGATGTCATATTGGCATTTACATTATCCTTACTCCTTTTCATCACATCGAATTGAAAGGTTATGCCAATGTTCTTAATGTTTCTGAAAAATATATTTTTGGGGCATAGTAACTGATTGGCTAAAAATAAAAAAATAAATAAAAAAACCCAATATATAAAAATACATAGACTATTTGACTATTACACAGTGAATCGGTGACATCATAAGATTGATGCTAAACGGTATTTGTTAGCTATTTGGACAACTATTAAAAGGGAGATATTTCGAAAACCATACGGTGGCAGATATTCACATGGGGGTTTTCTGCTACTGATTAAAATTTTCTCTACAACGTTTCATGATACGTCACGTATTACAACTTTGCGTTGACACAGCTTGTGATGTCGGGTTTAAAACTTTCTCTCCTAGTCATTCACTGAAGTGGCGTAGATCGAATAAATAACGATTTTGCACATGTATACCTGGGCGTCTGCGTGTACAGTAGGGCAAATCTATCAATATCTAAATCAGTATGCTATACCCGTACTGTATTTCGTGGGAGCTTCTGCGTTCTTTGCCCTCATTAGAACCGCATACCCCAAAAATGAACATGTTTCACGCTCTAGTTCTATATCATAGCCTATAGGCCTACTGTTGAATTTAGTTATGTTGTGTGAAATTATAAAGTTACACAAATTTAGCGAATGTGTTGAGAGTAGGTTACTATACATTTATTTCTTTGAAATGGGATACTATATGGTATATAGACGTTTCTTTGCACTCAGAGGTTTATCATGACCAATATGCTGAAAAATAAAAATGTTCGTACTGTTTCAGTTTGATCAATCAAGACCCAGTGGATTGGCCAGGGGACCCAGGATTCAGTGGAGGCGCAAGGGGTCTACAAGTTATCCATAGTAAGACCACGACTGAAAAAACAGGGTAATGTGCTAGTTGTTGATAATATTCATAGCGAGACAAAGGACTGAAAACAACAGGGTCATGTATTAGTTTTTGGTAATATTCATTGTAAGACCATGACTGAAAACAGCATGGGTCATGTAGCCTACTAGTATTGGTAATATTCATAGTAAGACCACGACTGAAAACATCAGGGTCATTTACTAGTTATTAGTATTATTCATAGTAAGACCACAACTGAAAACAAAAGGGCCATGTACTAGTTATTAGTAAAATTCATAGTTAGACCACGACTGGAAACAACAAGGTCACGTATTTGTCATTTGTAATATTCATTATAACACCACGACTGAAAACAGCTTGGGTCATGTACTAGTTATTAGTAATATTCATAGTAAGACCATGACTGAAAACAGCAGGGGTTATGTACTAGTTATTAGTAATATTCATAGTACTCTAGTAAGACCACGACGGGGTGGGCTAAAGTAAGACTTTAGTAGGGGGGTGGGCAGAATATACGCTCTTTATCGGGCTTTTTTCGGGCATTTCAGGTAAACTCATGACAGATTTTCGGGCAAAAAGTGCTCAGCCCCCCCTCTCCAATTGAAAATAGTCTCGTACGCTTATGCAGTTATTAGTATCAATCATAGTGAGTATGAGAACGATGAGACGCACATCTCAGACGTGTCGTGTGTACAAGCAGCGTCACACGGCCTCCAGCGAGAAATCAAAAGGTATTTCATTATATATTTTCATGAATGGAAATTATATTGTTGTCGGTAAAAACTACATAGGCCGAGTTTATAGCTAGCGTTCATGACGATCATGACGTATGAGCGTATAGTGCGAGCAACCCATATGATTCGGACCACCATCCTGCTTTGTACTATATGTCTACTTCTTGTCCTTCTTCACACGGCTGTTGGTCTCTCAAGTTTAATAGTATCTCATTAAATCTCAAATGTTCAAACTAATCTCTTTCTGTATCCTGACAGATTCTCACAAATGTCCTCAAAATCATGAAATAATAAATTCGTGCGAGAAATACATCGATCACATGGGATATGTTATAGTATGATGAAAACAGGTGATTTCACAGTTGGATCTAATTCATAATTCTCTTCACGTTAATGTGGTCTTTACCATGGCGTCATTTGACTAAGGTGTAAGCTTATATCAGCATAGGCTATCTGAATTATTTGAATTACTTTAGGTAAACAATGTGTGGGCGTCTATAGTACTTGCTTAAGGTTGTACACCCCTATTAGAAGAAAAGTACTCTGCGAAAAGTGTTCCCCCTCAAGAACTAGTCCCTAGAAATTTTGGTTGGTGATTTCATGACATGATATCAGGGACCATGGCACTTTTTGATAAGCTGATGTTGGTGAGTATAAAATAAAGTATTTATTGTGTGAACATTGTGACGATTGAGGATAATTTGAGGCATTTTAGCTTCTAGCTGCCCCGGCTGAGGATATTAGTCCACCAAAACAGCTATTAGGGTGTCCCACCTCAAACTTTGTACTCTCCTAGCTCAAAATATCAAAGGTCATGGTAGGAAAATTTGTATGCGCCATAACAGCCCAAGGTGTCAGCTTTCATATGAGGGGTGGTCCATCAAAAGCTTGAAAAAGTTAATTTAGTATGTAAGTCAATGAAACAATTAATTGTGGTGTGGTCCCCTAAGTAGGACCTAAGAGAATGTTATTTTCCTGTGACAAACATGGCAGTGCGTGGAGCTGAATTTAGCAGAGGATTTGGTTCAGCCATCTTGTCAACCTGGTCAAATAAAATAAATGTTGTTGTTAACCTTCTTATACTTATAACACACCGATAACAATAGGGAAAATTCGATTGAAATTTGTGACGAACCGTCCAATAATATCAAATGGTCTGTCGTCAGTAATATTCCTTGGGCAATGCACGGTATGGGTTAAAGCAAGCTCTGCTCGATGTTGTTGCACCGAACCATGGACCTTCGATTTCTGCAATGAATTCGTTTTCGCTCGGCCTTTATTTTTAGAGCATAAGCGGATACAGGGGAGATGACTAGTCACCCCCTACTTTTTTGCTGCCTGTTGTAAAGGGACAATTCTATAAACAAATTTATGTCATATTTTTGCAATATGCATCTAAGTGCCAGTAATTGAAGAAACCCCTCCATTTAGACCCCTCCCCCAGGACACATATCGATCATGATAGTCATCCTCATTCACGAATTCCTGAATCCGCCCATGTAGCGTATGGATGCTATGTAAAGTTTGTCTGTACAGGCAGCTAGGCCTGACCAACTGAAAATACAGAGAACAAGTGCCGAGAATCAAACAATGACTAAATCAATATCCTATGCCGTATTTCGTTGGAATTTCTGGGTTCAATGCCTCTAAGAACCCCATAATAAATATGTGTTACGCTCAAATTCTATAAGGTACTGTTGAATTTAGTTGCGTAAAATTATAAACCCAGCTTTAGCGCTATGATGTTGTAAAGCAGTAAACATTCATTTCTTGCACCATAGTCTTTCGATAGGCCTAATATGACCTACATGCACGAAAATTACATATCGTTCTAGGTAAACTCAAACTACACAAATTGGTATTGTGTGTACTGTCAACGATTGGTCAATCGACCCAGAGGCGAACTGGCCTATCGGATATTTCCCGAAGAGCCGTCGACCAGGAGGTATGTCGGACCGTTTGTCATTGGCCGTAGGGGCCGTCTACTTTGAAACAATACCCGAACACTTTTTAAAATCCTAGTCCGCCCAGAATCTGACCATTCGGAACTGTGACGCTCAATTTCTCTTTTCCGCAAGACGAATTGAACACTCTAGTTATTATTAATATGGTCTTTTTTTGGTCGTGTACTATCGCCATGAATAACAGTTACCATGTTTGTCTAATACATATGAACAATTTAGTTTTATGCATATTGGAATATTTTAAAATCTACTAAATTTGTCCCATGTATAAGTGTTTTATATTTGAGTATCCGCAAACTCCATGAAATCATAAGGGATATCACCTGTCAACCCACTCCACCTCCCTCCGTATAAACAGTTTTTGGTAACCGCCTCCAAATTCCGTCAGACTATGGTCCCAAAAATCTTCTAGATCGTCAAGTTAATGCCAAATATAATTGATAGAATCTGATGGAAAATCGGAATAAGATTAGAAGGTGTCTCTATTTGAAAAAAAAGGATGATGCAATACGACAATCTGTTATAGTTTGGGGAGCATGGGGAGCAAGTGCAAGCCTATGTAATACCCCAGATATCCGTCTGTCCCGTCTGTCCATCTGTCCGTCCATCCGTCCGTCCGTCGTTCCGTCCGTCTATCTCTCCGGCCGTCCGCAATAAATGTTATGGCTACCAAGTGAACAGGAATGACTTTCCGGACTCTATATCATGCACATAAGATTTAACAGTTTTCATTCTGACCATATTTTGGGTGTAATTACGTGCAGTTTCGGGTTCAGGAGTAGTTTTTTTACCGTTTCTCCAGATGAGATGTTAAAGTTTTCTCTGCCCCTATATGGTTATGATATAACTACCAAGTGAACAGGAATGACTTCCCAGACTATAGAATGTACATACTATGTATCATCATCATCAAGCGGTCGCAACCGAGATATTCTTCACCACGCCACGCCAGAAGTCTTTGTCCCTCATTTGGTTTGGTAGATGCAGTAAATCCTGCTGTGTGTCTCTAGAGATGCTATCCATGTAGTTAAGGGGCCTTCTTCCTCTATTAAGACAAGGTAGTCTCTGGCAGATAACATCGGAGATCACTTGCTCTTTTGCACGGAGACAGTGGCCAGCAAAGCGTGCCTTTTGCTGGGCGACAATTGTGGAAATCAGTGTGATGTTGCCAGGATATAATTATGGACCCTCAAAAGCAGCCGGGTATATGTCCCATCAAGTCGATCTTGGAGATCTTTTTCATGGTCCATGTCTCCGAACCGTACAGAGGGATAATCTCTACACTAGCTTCAAAGAAGGCCAATTTGGATGATGTTCGGATATTGGACTGCCAGATGTCATGCATCTTGTTACAGGCGCTCCAAGCTTGACTCTTGCGTGACATGAAGTCTTTCTTGCTATTAGCCACAGAAGACCCCAAGTATTCAAAGTCAGTTACTTCTTTTAGCTGAGCACCATCTTTGGAGTTGCTTGGCAGATGATGTTGATCCCCACTAACAGTCATGTATTCAGTCTTCTTGGCATTTAGATACGGACCAGCCTTCGCTGAAGCATCCTCAAGTGCTATAGTAAAAGATCTTTTAAATGAACTGCTAAAAGTGCGATGTCATCGGCATAGTCAAGATCTGTGAAGTACTTGTCTTTATCTCTAGATGTTTGGCTGGGTTTGATGTCTAGCCTCCTTTTGTTCATCTTATCCACTGACTGTCTAGGGAGATAGTGTACAACTATGACAAAGAGGTAGGGGGCTAATGTGTCGCCTTGGAGTATGCCAGCGGTTGTCGGAAACTCCTTGTGGGTCCATCCATGCTTTGAACGAAACTAGAGAGGTTGTTGTACATAATTGCTATTGCACTAACAATCTCTTGTGGATGCCATAGTTCAGGGGAATGTGAAGCATAACCTTCCTGTTGACACTGTCAAATTCCTGGAAAAGTCTACAAAAACAATATAGGCTGTTCTTTTAGAGATTCTTAACTCCTTTATTATTCTTCTCAGTGCGAGAATCTGTGATGTTGTTGACCTGCATTTGCGAAAACCATTTTGATTGCGTCAAAGAATGGGTCGAGATGTGGTGTAATTCTGTTGAGCAGCATTTAATTATAGACCTTGGAGGCTAGCGGTGACAG
>JAODUJ010077084.1:0-11762 GCA_027564615.1 Psolus chitonoides | reverse complement strand
AAAATTTCATAATTTCCTTGAAAGTGGAAACACTAACTGTACATGCAATCTGTACACGTGTGTGCAGTGCAGCATATTCAGTGAACAGCCACTGATTTTACAGTGGATGGATAGCAATTTTAGGATCGTGATTGGCACTGGTAACATCCAAAACATTTTCAACTTCATTTTGAATCAATTGAAAGTGACTAAACATATCAACACTGGGGGGTAATAGACGGTGCATTTGTACAGCCACATGGCATAGCTTGGAATTATTCCTGGAGAGAATATTGACTAGGCAGTTGATAGTGGTCAAAGTTTAGTGGTGTGAGGCCAATGTTTTATCGGAAGATTGTGTTGATCTTCCCACACCGATATTGTCGATAATGATAACACAGACAGCTATCCACTAATGCATATATATATATATATCAAGGATGTAAATGCCTCATCCAAATTATCCGTTATCCGATCAATAATCGGTAGATCGGTTAATTGCATAATCGTTTGAACAATAAATTTGATACCCACCTCTGTCGGTTCTGCTTTCAAGTGCCGCCATAGACAGGTGTATGTCTGTGTGTACAACCTCTGTATACAGCTTTCCAGGGTCTAATGTTTTACCTTCAAAGAGAGCAGAAAGATCTGATGTGTGCCAAGATCATAACATTTCAAAAACTGAAAACAAAATACTAAAACATTAGTAATGTTACAAATGAGGAACCTAAATACTAAGAACACTCTAGATTCAAGTAGTAAGCATCATGAGGTTATTTGATCTACGACCTGATATAAAACAGTCGGTAGTGTTCACTCAATATGAAACACCCGACATAGGCTGTAACTTAGACAAAAAGCGCAATTGCAGAAATCTCAGTGTGATGCTTACTTTTTTGGTAAATTCTCGCTTTCTGTACGAAAAATCGTGGAACAGGTCCCAATAATCATGGGAAATTCCACAATACCCACCGCAGTCATCAATATGGAATTACTCATTGCTAATAATTACTTATTATTCAGTATATTGAGGATGCTACCGGGATAGTAGTGAAAAGTCACCCTTTCAGGATCACACTTACATACCGCCCTCACTCCAGGACCAACCATTTTATACAGTGTACTAATAAATATGGGAAGGTGATTTCAATCTTTGTTTTTCATAAGAAATCACCTTCCTACAAAGAAGTGTTATACATGAGTTTTGTTCAGGAGGTAATAATCTTTCATTTGATACCAAAATATACGAGGTTTTGCAAAATATCATCATCGAAAACATTTCAAATGTTTCAACTGGGGAAAGTCTACTATAATCAGCCGTTGGTTCTGGATTCCCTGTAAATGGAGGGATCACAGGTTGATGAACATTGGTTGGGGTCCATCCAGTTTTATAATCAGCCTTGGGTGGGGCAGGGTTTCTTGCTGCGATTCCCCCACCACGAAGTCTGGGGCAGGTACCAAGTCTGGGCCGATGCCCCTCAACCATACACCACACACTATGTAGGTGGCCTATTGATTGTAACATTAGGCGTATTGAGTGTAAAATGTTAGGCCTTGCCTCACTTTCTCCTGATTCAGATTCCAAAAATTTGCGATCATCATCACTACTTGAACTTGCAATCCTCTAGGAAGATGATACTTCATTCGAATCCGACGTTTGTGGCCATTTTTTACTGGCGCAACTTCAGTGCAACATATCTCGGAAATTGTCAATAAAAACATATAACATGTGATTCATCAGGTGACAGGTAATTTTGTGCTCTATGTAGCGTATGTAATTCCCAAAGTGATGGCGCTATGTATATATTCAGAGAAATTCATAGAAGTGTGCCTGTGTTATTTTCGCCAATCCGCAACCGTTGTATTTTGCTGATGTCGCCGATCGGCGACAATGATCCTGAAAGCATTAATCCTCCCCTGTTAGACTCAGCAGTGCTGCATTTGGACCTCATGGTCATTATAAGACAGTTTCAAAGGACTATCGTGATACAATTGGCTTCATTCATTATACAAGATGAATAATATGTTGGTTACCAATTGATTGCTGAGCCTGCTGACACCAATTGTACCTCCTTTGTTACACTCAGCATTGCTATGTTTGGACCTCTTATGGTCACTATAGGACAGTTTCGAAGGACTGTACCATGATACAATAGGGGATATTCTCCAGCTCAATGGCATGCCCGACAGCGGCCATGTTGGCAGTCCGGCGTTCGACAGATTATGCGATATGATGACGTAGTAGATATTCTGTATCGCATATTGCTGTTGTCAAAATTACGTAATGGTATGGTATGCATACACTGCATCAGTGGCGGCAATTCATGGCGTCACGGACTACCATTCCCATGATGCAATGTACTGAACAATTTGCATGGAGAATATCCCCCAATGGCTTCAATAAACAATATAAATAATATATTGGTTAACAATTGCTGGCACCAATTGATCCTCTCTTGATGGACACTAGGATGTGTGATAAGGTCTTCTTTAATTTTGCATGTGTTTCAGTTCTCTCAGATCTAAAATAGTTTGTCTTGTTCTCATACCTTGTTTTCATATAGTTTAGTTCTCTATTCAGTGTGTGGATCATCTGTTCTATCTCCCCCCGACACCGACATATCTTTGATATTAATCATCTCACCTTGTTTTCATATAGTTCAGTTCTCTATTCAGTGTGTGGGCCATCTGTTTCTTCTCTTGCTCCACCCTACACAGCTTTCCTCTCAGTTCACAGACCTCTTGGTCCGACCCATCTGCTTGCCTCTGTAGGTTAGACTGGAAGGCACCCATTTCCTGCTCCGCTTTGCAGAGTTGTGATTTTAATGACTCTCTTTCTCGTGACCAGTTTATCTCCTTGTTCTTCATCCCATCTTTGACACTGCTGACCTCAGAACTGTACATCTGAGGAAAAACAGTACGTATAATTTTGGAAAGGTAGTATTGTGTATATATTCTGCAAGGAATATATTTGCTATAGGGAATCAAACATTTTGTTGACTAGTGAAGGTCCCATCTTTCTTCTCTGCTCTTGAGAAATGAGGAAATCTCTACAGTGGAGGAATCACAGCATTACAATTGTGGACATTTTTCATTAAAATGATGGATCTTCTGTATCTATCAAGTAGTTTCTTCACTTAAAGACCCATTTCTTTCATCCCAAATCTGCCGGAAATCTGAAATCTGCCGGGAATCTACACTATGGTCAACATCAATTGGTGTTACATGCAGTGCTTCCACACATAAAAATTATAATTCATTAAATGAACTCCAAAATTTCCTTAAATTCCCTTAATTTCATATTTCAAGCCCCAATGTCCAATTCTTGTGTACTAATTTAGTATCACTGACAAGAAGAAAAAAATCCTTAAAACGTTAAAAGCATTCCTTAAAACTTAAAAAAAAAGAAAAGTGAAATTTCCTTAAAATAAGGAAATTTCCTTGAGAGTGGAAGCGCTGGTTACATGTGACACATTGACCAATGAATATTATGCATCCTGGAATGCAAAATTCTCTGGTAGGCAGGCAAGAGAAATGGGTTTTTAATCCACTGGTCAATGAGTATTTTCAGATTCTGTTTGTGCATGTTCTCCTATTGCAGTATACCCCTCTTTGACATGCCATCCCATACCTTCTCAACAATTCTCCCTTCCTTCTTCATGGTGGCAGCTTCCACCTTGTATTTCTCCTCTAGTTGTTTCTTTTCTTCAACCCACTGCTGAGTCAGTATCTTCAGGTTCTGGTTGTGCTTGTACTCCTGTTGTTGCTAACCCCCCTCCCTGCCTACCTTCCATACAGCTCTACACCTTCAAACTAATTCTCCCTACCTTCTTCATGGTGGCACCATCTTGTATTTCTCCTCTGATCATTTCTTTCTTTCTTTCGATCCACTACTGAGTCAGTATCTTTGGGTTTTGCTTATGTTTGCTCTCCCATTGTTGCTGAACACCCCTTGCTCCCATACAGCTCTACACCTTCACACTGATTCTCCCTACCTTCTTCATGGTGGCAGCGTCCACCTTGTATTTCTCTTCTAGTCGTTTCTTTTCTTCAATCCACTGCTGGGTCAGTATCTTCAGGTTCTGGTTGTGTTTGCTCTCCCTTTGTTCCTGGATCTCTCTCCAGCGTCCCTGGGCATCGGCTATCCTCTCATCCAGTTGTCTTTCTCCCTCCCTTTGCTCAATCTCCATCTGTTCCTCATGCTCCTGCTTCAGACTGGCTAGTTGTGACTCAAACAAAGTTTCCTTAGTCCTAAGTTCTATGGCCTGATGAGGAAATTTCAGAATGTTTGACAAATAAAACAAGTCATTATTGAAAGTGGACAATTGTCCGTAGGTTTGGAAATTTGAAAGGTATGGAAGTTGGAAAACTTAGCTCCATCGAACCGCAGACCTCTCGATGTATATGTGAATGCCCCTCCCACAATGGACAAGCCACCATTCACTGATTAGAATTGGCCATTACAAGGGAGTTCAGTGAACCCTACAATTGTAAGCCACTCTTCCCAGAAATCAATTTAAGATACATTCCTGACCACTAAATATAATAAGTGTTACATGAATGTGACTTTATCACTGGTTTGAAAGAAAGTGAGACTGGCTAGTTGTGACTGGAACAAAGCTTCCTTTGTCCTTATTAGTTCTATGGCCTGATGAGGAAATTTCAGATTATTTGATAAATATAATGAGTGTTAGATGATCATGACTCTATCACTGGTTTAATTAAGAGTGTTTGGGTCTGGCTAGTTGCGACTCAAACAAGGCTTCTGTGAATCCTTAGTTCTATGGCTTGATGAGAAAATGTTACAATATTTGATAAATAAAACAAGTTCAGAGCACGACTTTATCACTGGAATGGCTGAGACTTGTCATTTCAGACTCAAGCAAAGCTTGCTTCTTCCTAATTCTGATAGAGAAATATTGGACTATTTGTAATGGCTGCTATGCAGTGAAAACAGTGGCACTATTTCAAGGGGGCAGATAGCTCAGTTGGTAGAGCTTTGAACTTCAGATCGAAAGATTGTGAGTTCGATTCCTCCCAGAACTGCTCAGCTTTTCTGTTGTGACCTTAGCAGAGCTCCCAACCTTGTAAAACACTTTTTCTTATTATGAAGACCAAAAATTAGTATTTTGCACCCAAAGTTCATATTTACCGCAGGTTGAGAACCGCTATTCTATCCTGACTCACCTGTTGTTTCAGGTCAGCTTGTAGCTGAGCTATCTCCTGTCTGCATTCTTCTATCTCTTCATTCTCTGTTTGGCCATTACTGCTGGTCTGAATGCTTGCACACACTACATCTGTGAAGAATAATATCAACCATGTTTAAATAAACAGCAATGTTAACTTTGACATTGAGCTTTTGGTCACTTGAAAACATCAATCAATCAATGGCTTGACAAACAGGTCACACTTATATGATCTCTCTTCTCCTAATTCCTTTCTAGGGTTCTTCTCCTAAGCCTATATGGCTCATATGGTCGGTGTTTATATCCGGTTTCCGTTATGTGAGGCAGACGTGAGTATGGAACTGGACAATAGCCCATCGCTGGATAATCCCTAGGCGAATCTAGTACCTATTTTCAGCTGGGTGGACTAGAGCAGGCGGAGTAGAGTATATTGCTCAAAGACATACCATAACACCACAAGTGGGACTCTAACTCACGACCCTTAGATCACGGGTCGCAATCACTACCTCTAGGCCAAAATGTCCCCTATGTTTACATGTTAAGTCTATGTAATACTTGTTACAGGGATGTGATTGGGTTAGCCAAAAAAAATCTTGAAAAGAATTACGAATGAGCATAGGGAGCAGGCATGAGTCTGAAAAACCTCTGAAAGACCGACCGTACACCATCGCGGCCCATTCGCGGGCTCCCCGAGACCACAAATTTTTTGTACTTAGTGTCACTAATTAAATTTTGATAAGGTCCACACACACATTTGAAACGGGTTTGGGCATCACTAGTAACAATATCATGGCTATTTCTATTGAAAAAAAATCTGGATTTCCATATAAATTTACATCCCTGTTGTTATAAGAGATGTATTACACATGATGACTCATCCCTTTCTCCTTAACCTAGACCTAATTTCACTGCCCTCCTCTAATGGTCCTGTATTTTTGTTCCACCTTCTGCTCTTTGGTAATGTCTTATTTGCTCTTCTACCCACTGTTCCTACTCCCTCTCACACATCTGTACAGCTTCTTGTACCAGCCATGACTTACTTTCACCTCTCTCCTGTAATCTGTCCTGTACTTGCTGTTCTACTCTCTGCTCCCACTCCCTCTCACATTTCTCTATGGCTTCTTGTACCATGTGTTTTCCCACGGTGTTACCCCACTCCATCCTTGCAAGTTCAAGCTATGAAAGAAATAAAACAACGTAAAATGTAAAAGACGCATGTCTAATATTTGAACGTGATGTTCCTAGCCATGTATCCTGCACAGGGAAATGTTGGCAGTTTAACTACAGAAAAGTGATTATCACAGGGTTCCCAACAATTGATGAAAACAAAATTCCCTGATTTTCCCCTCATATTTGGTGGTTTTCTTTCTCAATTTCCCTGAATTTGCCAAAAGTGGAAAAATATAAACTCATTTTCAAGGTTTTCCAGAGTGACTGGGAACCCTACCTTACATAGCTAACGTGTCATATCTAGTACGTATAAGAGACCAGTGTCTGAAATACTTTTTTATCTTTGGGTGCTATTTAAAAAAAATTGTCCCCTTCAACAATCTCAATCTTTGGGTGCTACTTTCGCATTTTCGGGTGCTATTTTATATTCATTGTTAAATAACCTTAAACACATTACTAAATACAGGATTGTTCTTTCTGGAAGGTATGCGCACATTATTTGTATGATTTTTTTCAGCGGTCATCAAACAATTAAAAATCGCTTTGATAGTGATATTTTTGATCGAAAATCGGACAAGTAAAACAATATTTTCTAACAATAATTTTGGTAAGGTTTACCTCATAATTTTGGTAGGAATTTACAGGGGCGATTTTGTTCATTTTTTCACTGAAATTTTGAAACAGTCAATACAATTTTAGGTGCTCTTTTGGACCTTTCGAGGGCAAAATCACACTCCGCCCCTGTGTTTTTCATATCCCTGTGGTATAATCGTAGGCGCCGGTACAGCAGGAAAGTGGGGCACTCGCCCCTGAATCAAAATTTGGTCGGAAAATTTAAATAGTATGAAAACGCGTTTAAAGCATAGTTGTTTTGTAGGGGGTGGGGTGAAGCGTATTTTCTAGGTATCAGCCTTCAGTAAAAAACCCATAATAACTTCACATCCCAAAATAAATAAAGATTTTCACAAGCTTCGCACGCAGTGGTCTTCTCCTTCATTTGCTTTGTTATGTGGCGTCATCTGTGCTGAATGTGTTGTTTCTATATAACCCGAGGATTGGACATAATAACCCAGACATTTTCGGAGTATATAACCCAAAGACTGGACATGAAAATTTACTTGATTTGGTTGGGGCAACCCCGCTCCCAATCACGGCCCCCTGGCTGGGTATAATAATGACATTTGCACGTGATAGGAGCATGGTTTCCGATTGGGTCGCAACCGAATGGTAAACTTTTTGGCTGGGTGGTGGCCTGGAAAGGTTGCGGGCCGCATCTGTAAGAGACATATCACTCACTTTAGGGTATGAACTTGAGAACAATGGCCAGGCCTTTGTTCGCAGAATTATTATTGGGGTGATATAATAGGAAGATCAACGGACCAAAATGAAGCCTCTATTATGTCACACCAGCCTCAAAGGCCGTCCACACTGCACGCGACGGGGCACGATAAATTTTGTCACACGACAAAAAGTTCCTCGAGAATGTCCACCCTACACACGGTGCCGCGCGGAGTAATACAATATGATAAAATGAAGTTAAACAACTTCAACTTTCACAAGCGATTTTTTCGTGCGACCAATCATTGCTCTTTGTTTGATTATATGACTAGGAGGGTAAAAGTGAAACCTATAGATATTGCTTGCGTGATAAAGAAAAAGTCGCCGATATTTGTGGACATGAAATATCGCACAACAAAAATATATCGTGCCGTGTGGCATGGAGTGTGAATGGGGTTTTGATTTGGAAACAAAGTTCCAAGTCATCTGATCGTTATCATTATTATATACCATTCATAAACCTTCAATTTTTATTCTAAAAATAAAATTGGTCATTTTCTCGTATTTTGATGTTCAGCCAGCAATGTCCATGACAATATTACCAAAACGGGCAAAATTGTTTCCATAGCATATTTCACACAAACAAACTGAATGTAGTGAACCTCTCATAACTAACAATGGAATATTTCACTGCTGGTCATTAATCCCAATCACGGTTTCGAAGAACTTAGCAATGACAAACTTAGCTATGTCAGATACCATTCTTGCGTGTAGCGCAAACAATGTTCATTTATGGACCAGAAATACATCCAAATATGGCCCTTAATTTACTTGAATTACTCAAATATTCCATATTATTACTCATAATCTTGAGTTATCACAGCTTTTGAAAATGAGAAGCATTGGAAGAAAGAAAGAATTTCCCTGAAGCATAATATTAGGTTCAGTCAGAAGATCATTAGGCTAGGTGTTGACAGTACAATCTGGCAACCCATGCTGTCAAATTCTCCATTGTTAGTAAGAAGAATTCATCACAATCAGTTTGTTGTGAGAAAAACGATAAGCGAACAATTTCGCACGTTTTGATAATGTCATCATAGACAGTGTAGGGAGATAGGGAAATTGTTGGTTGAACAACGAAATATGAGAAGATGTCCGATTTAATGTTTTTTTGGAACAAAAATATAAGGTTTATGAATGGTGATAATGACCTAATGACTTGAGCCTTTGTTTCTGAATTAAGACCAGTTTGACGTCATAATAGAATGCAGCAGACCTCGGCTTCGCTTAACCTTCTATGATGACGTCATCCCGGTCCTAATTCTGTAACTAAGGCTGAAGCTACAAAATCAGTCCGCTCTTTGAACTATGTATTCGGTATATTACCCACAATCATGGGCGGGGATGCATCCCCCTCACTTTTTACAAATTCTCCCATTGACTTTGAAATTTCACACAGTAATTTTTTGGTCAGGTCATTTCCCCCCCCTACTTTTGAACACGGATCCACGCTCTTGCCCACAGTGCAATGTTACCTGGTCTTTCAGCATATTTTGATATTCTGTATCTTTCTCAACCTTTACAGCTGTTAGTTGTCTCTGGTAAATATCTTCAAGTGCTGACCTTTGACTCTGGAGGTCTGCTTCTTTCTCCTCATCACATTTTACTTTCACCTGTAAAAAACATGGAATATATATAAACTTAACAAACAGAAATTATTGTCGGAATTGTTTGAGTAGAGGTTTTTCACGCCACAGACACACACAAATTTTGCCCCCCCCAAACAACCAACATGACAACAACTTCCAAGCATCCGAAGTTCTTCAAAACTGTTACTAGGAAGAATGTAGAGTATTTTAAAATGAAAGTGTTATTGGAATCAAGAGATTATAGGTTATGACAGGTGATTTTACAAAAACTAGACAATTGTTGAGGTAAATATGATAAAATTTAGAGTAAATTGACTAACCTCCTCTACATTGTGAATGTCACTGGTACGTAGTTAGAGTTAACACACATGTTGGCATTCTTCATGTATCATGCATGCTATTGTGTCAGTCTGAAACAAAAGGGCATATACACCTAAAACGAGGTTACCCTGTCAACGTAGAGGGCAGTGCGACATCATGTGAGGGAAGTAGGAATACTACTTTGTTCAAGAATAATTGTTAATTCTCTTCAGAATCTTAGAGATAACCAGAAAGCCAGGAACGCTTAGTGATTCCTTGACTGGGAAATGACTGAAAGATTGTATAAAACCACTACAAATACTGCGCCATACAATGTTGTGAACTTGATCTGATGAGGCAAGGTAAAAATGTTTGACCTTTCTGACCTAAGATGACCTGTGACCCCTCCCCAAAACAATTTGGAAAATATTCTCATACCAGGTATGAACTTGATCTAACCAGGCATGGTTAACTTAGCATTTTTACAAGGTTTTAATATTTAACCTTTTGACCTAGAATGACCTGTGACCTCTCTCCAAAACAAAAGGGAAAATATACTCATTATGGGAGACATACACACCAAGTATGAACTTGAACTGACCAGGCACTGTTGATTTAGTGTGTTAACACACTTTTCAGAGTTTGACCTAAGATGACTTCTGATCTCTCCCCCAAAACATGAGGGATAATGTAGTCATTGTGGGGAACACACATACCAGGTATGAACTTGATCAGACCAGGCATGGTTGACCGAGTGTGTTTTACAAAATTTTCAGCATTGGACTTCTATTGACCTCAGACTTTTACCAAAAAGGATATGGATGGACCAAGTACACCTGAGGAATATACACACCAACTATGAACTGGATCTGACCATGCAGTTGACTTATCCTGTTTACAAGTATGCCTATGTGGTTTCCAATTTTCCATGTATCAGACAATAATATGACAATGAATATCCAATGCACCTTAACAACAGACAGTCTCTACTCCTTCCTGAAATGTTGTGTTGTCAGATTAGCCAATCAGGTTCAGGGATTTCATCAAAACACATACATAGGTTGTAGAATGTTTGATAATTGCAATGTGCCAGTTAGAACCTACATAAATGGACTTCTTTGTCTTATGAATGTTTTGTTTGGTATATGCTGCAAAGAACAAAAAAATAAATAATTCCAAACAATTTCTTCAATACCTCTTTTAATTTCTCATTGTAGTCGCCTCTGATTTTATGTTTAATCTGGTCTTCAATCCCATTCTTCTCTTCGCACACTTTCAGATATAACTGCTGAACCTTTTCCATCTCCTGGACTGTATGTTCATTGCGTTCCCTATCCAAAAGAAAGAAAAAATAGAAGAAATCATTGAAACCAATTACTGAGAGAAGTGCAAGAAATTGACATACAAAGCATCAATATACCATAAACAAGAACAGACATAACTCGTATAAGCTGGTCCCAGGAAAAGTTGATCTAAAGGGTTGTAGGATCTGGGGAGCAGTTGTTTCTCCAAAGTTGTGTTCCATCCTGAGTAGATTCCTATTCAGCACAGTTCTAAACGTACACCAAACATAGCCTGGGCTTTGGTCCTGGAATGGAGGTACAGTCGCAGTGGATGGAGAATAACATGTGATAGTGACGTCATCGTCCATCTCGAATAGCCATGACTGCAATTGCTTTTTTGTTTCTTTTTTCTCGATAATCTGATAAAGACCCAGCCGTCTCTCTATGCATCTGCAATTAGCCGGTAATCTTTTCTATTGAATCGACTGATATTACTGCCAGTGTGATCACTCTAAATAATTCTCATAGTCAAATTCACCACCACTCAATACACACAATATTGACCAACCAATAAGGAATGGCAACACTGACCGTCACGTGACCTAAAATGGCAGGCTAAAACGTTGTGATGTACTAAGAGGAGGACTATAGGCTTGTTCCCTTCAGGACCAGCAAAAATTAGTCAACTAGACGTGATCTCCTTATATTTCACTTCTGTTCAAGATTTCCCATCAGAGTGTTATTTGTTGTGGTGAGCACATAAAAAATAACAAGAGCCGAGGGCTACGTGATTCCTTGCATTTAGATTTAAAACCTGATTCTATTGAAGTTTGCTCTGATTGTCAAGTTACAGTGGTTACAAGGTTTTCACTAGTTGATCTCTGTTGACCTTGGACCTCAATCATGAACAAGAGGGT
>JAODUJ010076973.1:0-11762 GCA_027564615.1 Psolus chitonoides | reverse complement strand
TCAAAGGTCATCTGATATCAGCTTATAAAATAACTTGAAAGTTGGGCTCATTTGCAATTACAACCAAACTTGGTTCACCAGAATTTGAGCCTCAGAATTTGAGTCCAGTATTTCAGCATCAGCAGAATAAGTTGAGCTCTGTCTTCTGAAACTGCAGAAATGTTCAATCAAGTCTTCAGTTTGATGAGACAAAAAATAAAGTGGATTCTAGTCTAATTTCTGGCACTGACCCAAATTGAGTTTTGAGTGCTCAAAAATTAAACTTGCTGTTTCATCCTGCTTGTTTGTATTTTTATACTGTGTGACAGCCCAACATAAAGAACACAAAATATGTCAAGATATTGCAACACATACACTCATGTACTTTCAGTTATATCTCCCAAACACCATGTTTCTCCCTAATACAATTTTTTCTCCCTAACTACCACCAATCTGAACAAGGCAATCACCATATGAAAGCACCATAACAACCACATTTCATGAACCCTCGTGTGATCTGTCTATACACTTCACTGTGAAGAAAGTTATTCATGAACCCTTGTGTGACCTGCCTTAACACTTCACTGTGTAGAAAGTTGTTTAAATGGTTTTGGTTTTAAATCCATGATCGAGGACCGGCTGTCAAATGGTCTATTGTTAGTAAGGATAAATCAGTACAAGTGTTTTAATGTGTGAAAAACGTTATGTGAACAATTTTGCCCGCTTTGGTCATATCGTCATAGACAGTATTGCTGACTGATCACAATAATATTAAAAAATAACCAATTTTTATTTATTTTTGAAATACAACGGTAATAATGACCATATTACTTGGGCCTTTGTTTTCGAATTAGACCGGTCTTCGCTTTGGTCTGCTCAAACCTTCTCTTATGACATCATCCTGTCCTAATCCTGCAACAAAGCCATGCGCATCAGTTCATTATTCCCTAAATACAAATCTTCCTGTCTTTGTCTAGTTTCTCCCTAACAGCATTTTCTCCCTGATTCATTTTCCCCCTAACATCGTTTTTCTTCGTGAACAGCCACCAATCTGAACAAGGCAATCATTGACGGAGTAAATCAACTGAGGCAGGAGGAGGAGAGGACTCGTGTCGAAGAGAAAGTCGTGTCGATGTTGATCGTCCTGACTGACGGGGAGCCGACCTACGGTGAGAAGGATGAAGCCCAGATTGAGCGTAATGTCAGAGAGGTCATCGATGGTGACTACTCCTTGTTTGCTCTTGGATTTGGGGAAGATGTGGATTTCCCATTTTTAACGAGGCTAGCTTTACAGGTTAGTTCCTAGTCTACAGGGCTCATTAGGGCTGGTGCTCATAACAGGTTGCTTTGCCACGAAACGGACATGGGTTTGAAACTCCCCCAGGATGGGACGTCAGTCCATCGCTGGGTAACCGCTAGCCGAAGCTAGTACCCATTTTCAGAGGGGTGGACTGGAGCAGCAAGTGGGACTAAAATTCACAACCCATAGATGGAAAGTTGCAAGCACTATCACTAGGCCACTACATCCCTTTCACAGGTGGGGAATCGTAAACACTCACTCTCTACTCAGCATTAACAATCCCAAAATTATGATGTGGATCTTGACTGAATTACCTATTGGTGAGTCCTGATGACATAAATATTCTTGGTTTTAACTGTTGAATCCTGGATGAACAACAAAAAAAATTTTTTTTAAACCATTTTCAAATAAACTACACAATATGTTGAATCTTGACGTGATGGATTATGTGACAATGGTGAATCGTGAGCAAATAGATTTTATGACAGTGATAAATCTTGACCTAATTCATTTGGTGACAATGGTGAATCTTGATTGAATTTGATTCTGTTAAAAAGTGAGTCGGAGTTACACCTTCTACGTTCCGACGCTGTAGTTGACACACTGTTGGTCCGAAGCACTGTTGGTCCGATCCACCGTTGGTCCGACGCACTGTTGGTCTGACGCATCTTCAGTTTGACACATCGTTGGTTCGAAAATTGTGAGCTCAGTGAGTTTGTAGAAGTCAGAATTGAAGATATTGGATTTTGTCAGGATCTTTCGGAACAACCAAATGTTCGTGAACAGCTTTACCTTCAAATAGCATTAATTAACAACCATGGTATGGATGGCATGCACACGGGGAGGGGGGGGGTTGACCCTACCTCTGGGATCAGTCGGAGGAAATCAGGAGAATTCGAGAAAACTTGGGAGAAAGTGGTGGGGTAAAGGGAAGTTAATCAGGGAAAATGGGAACTTGGCCCCACCACACCTCATGATTTGGAATCCTATGCATGTTACAGTGACCATGTTGGGAGAAGCCAAGCTCACCAGACTGATTTAGTTTCTCTAATTGAATTGGCCTTTTGTGTGTTTGTGATAGTTATTTTTTCTAGAGTAAACAAAATCCATATGTTTGCAACCAAACTGTATCCTTCATTGTTACAGAATCATGGTGTTGCCAGGAAGATACCCGCTACGGCCGATGCCAGTCTATTG
This sequence comes from Psolus chitonoides, assembly GCA_027564615.1. Classification (NCBI taxonomy): domain Eukaryota; kingdom Metazoa; phylum Echinodermata; class Holothuroidea; order Dendrochirotida; family Psolidae; genus Psolus; species Psolus chitonoides. The sequence continues at coordinate 9,286 of JAODUJ010076973.1, read as the reverse complement.
CTGGAAGGATTCTACGAGGAGGTGGCTTCCCCACTCCTCTACGACATCGAGTTCCGATACTCTGACGGGATCGAACCACAGTCACTGAGTGAAATCTCCTTCGCAAACTACTTCAACGGATCTGATCTGGTAGTTGTGGGTAAAATACTGCCTAATGTAAGGCAGAGCCTGTTAGAGTCGACAGTGTACTCCAAGACAGCTACGGAGAATATAAGGCTGAGCAGCACAGGGAACATCAGGGTAAGGTCATTGTATGATCATATCTGGAAGTTGTTGGTAAAGCAGTTTCATTGTATGATCAATTATGGTAGTTGTGGATGTACTACTGCCCAACGTGAGGCAGAGCCTGTTAAAGTTGACTGTGTACTCATAGTCAGCTAGGGAGAATATATCGCATAGCAGCATAGGGAACATCAGTATAAAGCAGTGTCATTGTTTGATCATATCTGATAGTCATGGTTGGAGCAGTGTCATTATATATGGTCTGATCTGGTAGCCATGGGTAAACTACTGCCTAATGTAAGGCAGAGCCTGTTAAAGTGGATCTTCAGTATTCTTCTTCTTCTCTTGGAACATCTGTGCAAGCTTAAATTGTTTATTTTTGTAAGTATAATATTCAAACATGATATGAATGTGTTAATCATAAAATACTTACTTGCAGCATGTTATTTTTTTTCTTTCTTCATTCAGATGTAATAAACATTTAACTTCATGATCTTCCAGGTTGCTCCCATCGAGTTACTCTCAGCCGACATTCCTGATGATTTACTGGCCAAGATCTGGGCTTACCAAATGATACAAGGATTATTACAGACCAAGGAACAGCGAGAAGACAACCCGGTCTATACTTCGTTAATTGATCAAGATGTCATAGACTTCTCCATTTCAAATCAGTAAGTTTAACCCTCCCTTCTGATAACCCAGTCTATACTTCATTGATTGATCAAGATGTCATAGACTTCTTCATATCACATCACTAAGTTTAACCCTTTCATTATGTTTTGAATTCCCCTCCCTTGGGACAACCCAGTCTCTACTTGGTGGATCAACATGTCATAGACTACTCCATATCACATCAGTAAGTTTAACCCTCCCATTACGTGTTGAATTTCTCTCCCTTCAAACAACTTGGTCTGTACTCCGCTGATATATCAAGATGTCATAGACTACTCGATATCACATCAGTAAGTTTAACCCTTCCATTACGTGTTGAATTCCCCTCCCTTCAGACAACCCGGTCTATACTTCATTGGTAGATCAAGATGTCATACACTTCTCCATATCACAAATCAGTGGGTTTGACCCTTTCATTACATGTTGAATTGCCCCCCTTCAGACAACCTGGTCTATACTTCACTGATAGATCAAGATGTCATAGACTTCTCCATATCACATCAGTAATTTTAACTCTTTCATTACATGTTGAATTGCCCTCACTTCAGACAACCCAGTCTATACTTCATTGGCAGATCAAGATGTCATAGACTTCTCCATATCACATCAGTAGGTCCAACCCTTCCATTACATGTTTAAATTCCAGTCTCCTTTGACATGTTATGCTACAGAACCACAGGGTTTATATCCTTCTCCAATAATAAATAATAACAAAGATGGTACTTAACAAATTCCTGTTCGGAATGGTATTGGCACTTATCCAAGGGGATGGTCCAAGTGCAAGGTAATATTCCAACAGCAAGATTGAAAAATAATGAGATTTTCTCCTAGCTTGAAAAGCAAGCACATTTTTGCTGATGTGGTAGAATTTTGAAGGACAATACGTGGGCGCTCGTCCATTACACTGCTAGTCAATTTTTATATCACTGGACATTCCCAGAGGTAGATGAGGTAAACAGAGATCAATCACTGAAAACCTTGTAACCACTGTAACCTGACATGGCAAACTTCAATTGAGCTCATACTTGGAATAGTTAGTACATGGTCTCTATTGTTTTTGGTCGAGGTCAAAAGTCAGCGGAGGTTAAAAGAGGTCAAATAGTTAAATCTTGTAATCACCATAACTTGATAGGGCAAACTTCAACTGAGCTCATACTTGGTATGTGTGTTCATCATGAGTAGTACATGGTCCCCTTTGTTTTAGTGTGAGATCAAAAATCATCTGAGGTCAACAGATGTCAAATAGTGAAAACCATGTAACCATCATAACTTGATAGGTCAAACTTTGATTGAGCTCGTACCTGGTATGTGTGTTCACCATAGTTAGTACATGGTCCCCATTGGTTCTGTTTGAGATCAAAGGTCATCTGAGGTCAAACACCGAAAAGCTTGAAACCACCATAACTTGATGGGGCAAACTTCGATTGAGCTCAAACTTGCGGTGTGTGTGTGTATGTCACAGTTAGTACATGGTCCCTATTTTTTTCAATTGAGGTCAAAGGTCATCTGAGGTCGAAAGAGGTAACCACTATAACTTGATAGGGCAAACCTCAATTGAGCTCATACTTGGTATGTGGATTCGTCATGTAGTTAGTACATTGTCTCTATTGTTTTTGGTTGAGGTCCAATGTTATTCAAGGTCAACATAGGTCAAATAGTTAAAACCTTGTTACCATCGTAACTTGATAGGTCAAACTTCAATTGAGCTCTCACTTGTTATGTGTGTTAGTACATGGTCCCTATTTTTTGGGTTGAGGTCAAACGTCATCTGAGGTCAACAGAGGTTAAACAATGAAAGCCTTGTAACCACCATAACTTAATAGGGTAAACTTCAATTGAGCTCATACTTGGTATACATGTATGTCATAGTTACTACATGGTCCCTATTGTTTTATTAATATTATTATTTTCTGTGGAGGTCAAAAGTGCCATACCTTGAGAGTGAAAACTTCAATTGAGCTCATACTCGCTGTGTATGTTCATCATAGTTCGTACCTGATCTTGGTTGTTTTGATGGAGGGAATACCGAGAGGCTTTGTAATTGCCTCTTTGGAGTGCACAATTTCAGTCTGTTATTGCCATTCATTTATAACTTGTTTACTCTGGAAATGTTCATGGAGGGGGGAGCTCATGGAGGCAACAACCTTTTTGTGGGGGAACCAAGCCTAACACTACCCTCCTCCGTAACTGCCCCACTTAATGCATGTACGTTTTAGTCATTTTGGTTTCATGACCATAGCATCATTCGTATTTCTATTTCATCAAGTTACCCATCAAAAAGTGTTGAATGAATATTTGTTATTTTTAGTGTCGGGGACTCCATGGCATGTTCATAACAATAGTCAACCAGTTTGAGTGTTTCAGTGTAAAATCAACTGTTATATATATACTGTCCTATTCCAATTGAATCATAGTAGTGAATCTTGTTTTCCTTTTTGATCCCTTGCCGGAGGCAAAATGAATCTATGCAGTCACGCACGTATGTGTGTGTGTGTCTGTGTGTGACGCCGGCTTGTAATCACGATAACTCAAAGAGGGTATCTTGGATCAGTCTCATACTTGCTATTTATTTCGGCAGCCAATTCGTACATTATGGCCAAACCCACGTGGGGAGTTTCCCTATGCAGGATGTAGAAACCCCATGTAGGAAGTTGACAAACCCAAGGGGGAAGTAGAAACCCACATAGGAATTTAACAAACCCATGTGGGAAGTTTGCAATTCTATATGGGAAACGGATGTCTTGGTGCCGGTTCAAGCTTAATGCCACTGAAAAACGTACATGTCCAACCGCTACTAAGCTACTAGGCATGCATTTCCACACATGTCCACAATTCAACATGTACATGTTCTAAGCTACTAACCTCCTAACCCTGACCCTATCGTACGCATCTAGTGTATTTCGGGACTGATCTAATGATTATTAATCAGTGGGCGGGGCTTAGAGTGAAATTCTTCAAATGTTAATATCTTCGTAACCTTATGTCCAATTTTGATGAAACTTGGTTTGGTGGTATTGGTAGGTGTAGTATATGTATGGGTGATATGACATCAAATCTCAATAATATGCATGATGGGGCCAAACCTAATTTTACAAAAATTAGCTCGTAAACAGGCAAACTCAAAGGGGGTAACTTGGATCAGTCTCATACTTGGTGGGTGGGTAGATGAACCCTATTCATTTCGGTACTGATCTCATAAATATTGATGAGTGGGCGGGGCTAAGAGTGAATTTCTTTAAATGTTGATATCTCAGCAACCGTATGTCCATTTTTAATGAAACTTGGTTTAGTGGTATTGGTAGGTGTATTATATGTATGGGTGATATGACATCTCATCCCAGTAATATTCATGAGGGGCTGGGCCAAACCTAATTTTACCAAAATTAGCTCGTAATCAGGCAAACTCAGGATTAACTTGGATCAGTCTCATACATAGTGGGTGAGTTACCCATAGTGAGTAGATGAACCCTATTTATTTCGGTACTGATCTCATTAATATTGATGAGTGGGCGGGCTTAGAGTGAATTTCTTCAAATGTTGATATCTCTTCAACCGTATGTTTGATTTTGATGAAACTTGGTTTGGTGGTATTGATGGGTGATATGACAACCTAATTTTACCAAAACTAGTTCGTAATCAGGCAAACTCAAATAGGTAACTTGGATCAGTCTCATACTTGGTTGGTAGGTTACCCATAGTGAGTATATGAACCCTATGTATTTCCGCACCCAATCCACAGAGTGTATACTGTTGGATATTACTTCTCGAGACTACAAACTAACCTAGTTTCTATAGTCTCCCTATCCTAACCTAACTAATCATCTTGGATATTACTTCTCGAGACTAGAAAGTAAACAATACTCCGATTTGGTGATTTGAGTACTGATCTCATGAATATTAATGAGTGGGTGGGGCTTAGAGTGAATTTCTTTAAATGTTGATATCTCCGTAACCGTATGTCCGATTTTGATGAAACTTAATTTGGTGGTATTGGTAGGAGATGTAGTATATGTGTGGGTGATATGATATTTCATCTCATTAATATTCATAAGGAGGCGTGGCCAAACCCAATTTTACGAAAATTAGCTCGTAATCGAGCAAACTCAAAGGGGGTACCTTGGATCGGTAGAGTCAATAGAGGTCCAACAGGTCTAAAGGCAAGGAATCACGTAGCCCTCGGCTCTTGTTTTTTACTTGGCCTAATAGTGCCGGTTGCAAGCTCCCTTTCAGCCATTGTCCCGTCAGATCCCCCTGTGAAATTGGAGCTGTGCTCTGAAGGGTTAAACGTGATTTCAGCAAGTTCGTCATTGAAAGTCACTACCTGCAGAAAATATTGAGATACACTCCAACCCCCCTTCTTCCCCATCAAAAATTGTTGTTTATTATGTTTGTTTACAGGTCTCAGATTGGTCCATGGCTGCAAAGTTTCAGGTATTCGCTATCAACGGCCCCACTCTAAATGGGGGCAGTCTTCCACCATTTGCTTGGACTGGTCAGTTCCAGAACATCAGCCATCTTGGCCTACCAAAGGTCTATGACTTTGATTTTGTGACCATGCAGCCGATGGATTTACCTTGACCAGAGCAGTGATTGCCATCACCTTTATCAGTACTCAAAGCTTAAATCAAGATTTTACCATTTTATAGTTAATCATCATAAAATGCCCCCACAAATGTTTCTCCACATAAGTATCCCAATTTGCAAAGAAATCTGCCTGAGAGTGTTGGTCTTGTTGCCTAGCATCGTGAAACCTTTCTAGAGGTCCTCCAGCTATGGTCCGTTCACTGAGTGTATCATTCATTGAAACAGAGCTGGAGAGATGTATATATGTTATTATTAGGTACGAGCAGCTTACCAATATGGGTCAACCACACACTGGGACCCACAAAAACAACATTAACAACCCTTCCCAGCATACCGTCTCAGACAGCAGCCCCAAACGGCCTACAAAAATGGGGCCACCCAAGTGAGGAGAGACAAGGACAAGACCCCTTTGCCGGGTTCACCACATACTGGGACCCACCAGAACACCAACGGCAGCAACCATACCCAAATTTGCCCAAAATAAATGCCTTTTCGGCTACCCCCATTTATGGACCCCCCCCATTCTGAGCCGCTACCCGGGCCTACTCACAAAACAAACAAAGTCACCGTCACTGGCACTTTTGCACATCCCACCATGCAACAGACTCAATGAAACCTTATCCCCACGTCTTGCTCAAATAGACCCATTTTAATTGGCTCCCGGGCTGCTGTTCGGGCCCACTCGAAGGACAAAGTCCCTGTAGCCGGTACATTTGCAAATCCCAACGTGTAGCAGACCCAATGCAAAAAGCTCCAAACCTGCCTCTGTTCACCTTAAAAAATCCTAGCCATCCTCCTATTTCCCCGAGCCCTACTGCTGCTTGTGCCCACGCACAAGAAGAAACTGCTGTCAACAGTGTCCCAGTGCTCCGCTATGACTAGTCACCCAAGTTGGCCCCAACCTGGCCCAACCCTGCCCCTTCTCACTCAAATACATCCCAGGGTCACAATTTCACTACCCCCAGGTCCCCTCACAGGATACGGCCCAGCAGTAGTACAGATTATTTGACCCTGGGCGCATACCAACACGACCAGAATGTCGATTCCATTGTCTCCCTTCACTTTTTAGCACCTGGTCTAATAGGACAATCCGGTGATGCCACATATGCTGTCATCGGTAAAGTAATAGCCGTATTAGGCCTCTGAGTTTGGCAACATTTTGGGCCCTGTTTTGCTTCATTTTCCTTCCTTAATGAATCTGTGAAGAACAATTCGCGTGTCTGTGGCTTTAGAAATCTACCCTTCAACAATGCTATGTATGTGTATGTTAGTAGCATAATTCATGACGAAAACGGTCCGAATATGAACAGTAAATTTGAAAGTTTAATTTATTCATTGAAATAACATGGGTGGGCATCAGTCACATGGTTTTGTTTACAAATCAGTTCATAAGCCGATGTCATCAGCTCATTTGAATATCGCACTTGACTTTTGTTAGTAATTTTCCCAAAACCGCCACAACCTCGAAACTTACAAACCAATTTTCTCGACGAGGGTGGTATTGTTTCCATGTAATTGGTATCGATAGATAGCTGAGAGTGTGTTCTATCCATCTGCCAAAAATCTGAACACCATTTCGCACCCTCTTTATTGAAAACTGGATGTTGATTTTGGAACAATTGAAATCAAAGACTGTTTATGGGCTTTGCCTCAATTTTATGGCAGATCATATTGTCGGCCTAGTATGGGAAGCCCCGAACGACCGGTAACACTGGATTGACAGATTGACAGGACACCCTACTTAATTGTCCACATTAGCAGACCCCAGCTGCATGTTTCACAACATTCATTTAAAGACCCATCACTCCTGTCCACAAGACGATTTCACATCCCAGGACATTAAACTCTGCATTGGTCAAAGTGCTATAGACAACTTCAACTGGCCTGACCATTACTGCAGATGTCTGGCAGATTTTGGGTGAGAAAAATGGGCCTTTAAGGTCTGGTGTGAGCGAGGTTTCTGTAATGTAACATATTTTACCCCAAACCTGGCTTTTGCTTTAACCTTAATCAGAGTTGAATATTTAGATTGAACTATATATTAGGCCAATCAAATAAACCATGTTTCTCATCATAGGTGTAGATCCCTGGAGGGGGGAAGTACCCCCCAACATTTGACAAGGGGGGATGCCCCACCCCTTAAGTTATATATGCACAAACATGAATTCAGCACCAAATTGCATCTAAGGGCACTTCATTATTCCCAAATTTCTCATCCCTCCCCTTCCCCAGGTCAATAACCACAACATAACACAAACTCAACACCACCCCCAAGCTCGAGAGGAGATCTACACTACTATTTCCTATCCGGATTTTTCGACAAGAGGAGGCGGGCGGGGCTTCACCTCATATTGTTGCTTTAAACAGCAAAGGATCAGTGCTGTATGTAGTCTTTCTTACTCTGTGGTGTGCTCATATCCAGAGGTTGGTTGGGTGTCAGCCGGTCTGTCATTTATGAGTAGGTTTTGTTAGTTCATGCCTTTAGGTGGACAGGGTGAAGATCACCCCTAGCAACAGAGTGTTGGACATTGCCTCTAATAGGTTGCTCATGGCCAGAGGTTTGTTGGGTGTCAGCCGGTCCGTCATTTATGAGTAGGTTTTGTTAGTTCATAGTTCATGCCTTTAGGTGGACAGGGTGAAGATCACCCCTAGCAACAGAGTGTTTGTTGGGTGTCAGCAGGTCTGTCATTTATGAGTAGGTTTGACACGCATTGGCAGGCTTCAATTTGATATTGATACTTTAAAACAGGGAATAATTGATGTTGTACTTTGCTCTTACTCCATGGTTTGCTCATGGCTAGAGGTTTATTGGTTGTCAGCAGGTCTGTCATTTATGAGTAGGTTTTTATATTTTTTTATATATGATACACATTGGCAGGCTTCAATTTGATATCGATATTTTAAAACAGGGAATGATTGATGTTGTAGTTGCTCCTACTCCATGGTTTGCTCATGGCTAGAGGTCTGTTGGGTGTCAGCAGGTCTGTCATAAATGAGTAGGTTTTGGTAATTCATGCCTTTGGGTGGACATGATGAAAATCACCTCTACTAGCAGTAGAGTGTTTATGTAATTAAACAAATAATGGTGGTTAGACATTGACAGAGATTTTCATGCAGAAAGCACTTTTATTCATGTATAAAGATTACAACACAACATAACTAGTGAAAAATCTAACCAACAGTATTATGATGGGGCATTCAATTCAAGCTTGGTTCTAACTAAATGGTTTTAACTAAATATATGAGTTGCATTTTACCATGTGATAAATTAATCCAGTGATAAATTCACCTATGCTACATGCTAGATTATTATTATTATAAAAATAAACTATTTGCAAACTAACATCTTTGTTCTCAATTTTTAGCTCATACTGGTGTGAGCTATTGTCATAGTGCTGCGTCTATCTGTCAACAAGTTACCCCATGCATACATGCTTTGACCGATTTTGATGAAATGGGTCATCAGTGATGGTCAGAGATTTTTGGTCAGTAGTCATCTAGTGGTCAGTTGGGGTCATTTTATGAAAACACGCAAAATGCTACTCCTCCTACAGATTTAATGGTAGAGTGTTGGGTCTTTGTCAAAACTATACTTGGTTAGTGCTTCCTTGGGGGTGTTCAGGAATTTGAGATCGATGGTCATCTAGTGGTCTGTTGGGGTCATTTTATGAAAACACGCAAAATGCTTCTTCTTATACAGATTTAATGGAACATTGTTGAGAGTTTGTCACAATTATACTTGGGTAGTGCTTCCTTCGGGGTGTTCAGGAATTTGAGGCCAACGGTCATCTAGTGGTCATTTGGGGTC
>JAODUJ010076862.1:0-11762 GCA_027564615.1 Psolus chitonoides | reverse complement strand
GAATGGTAAATATAAGAATATTACCTGTATGTTATGTTATATACGTTAAGTGTAATGTTATTATATTATTTTATTGTAATATATCACGAGTTACAATAAATAACCCGACAGTGGTAGAAGAAGAAGAAGAAAAAAAAACTTTAAAACTAACAACAAGAGTTTCGTCTAGTCTTACAAGTACAGTTTTTTAAACATATTTATGCGGCTGTTAAAAAAATTACAGCCTACCATCACGCAACCACGGGCACATTTCGTCCACATGTTTGTTACATGAACTGAATCCGTTATACATGGGCACGTTGGAATTGGTTCTTATCAAAGTGAACCCACTTAAGACGGAACCAAAAACACGCTAGCTGATGCCTACATCGAATTGGAACTAATACTTGTTACAATAATAATGATAACAATAATAAAATGTGTGTGTTGAGGCGATGTGTGAGGAGGTTGAATTTTTATCGTGTTATTGGAAAATATATTGATTCATTTTTTATTCCATGCAAAAGGTATCTACGCGGTCACGCAGCGTATTTGTCAGTGCGTGTGTGTGCATGTGTGTCTGTGACGCCGTCTCGCTATCGGGTTATCTGAAGAACGCCAACCTCCACGAATTTAATATTCAGCATGTAGCTTTCCCACATAGAGTACATTAACCCTAATGTTGTTAGTGCAGTTTCAAGGTCATTTGAGGTGATTAGAGATACAAAACTGACGGCCTTGTAATCGGGATATCCAACCCTAAAAAATGCCCTATTTGTGCACGTAGCTTCCCCACACTGACTTCATGAATCATAATATTGTTGGTGCGAGTCCAAGGTCAATTGAGTTTATAATTGGCATGCAGCTTAATCACAACATGAATCCCATTGTTTTAAGTGCAGTTTCTATGTTATTTGCGATCAAAAGAGGTCGAGTGGAAACCTTATAAAAAAAAGGAGGCGACAATAACATCTACATACTTTGCATGTAGCTTCCCTATATGAGATACAAGAAACATTGTTTTTGATACAATTTAGTGGTCATTCGTGGTATTAACAGAACAAAAAAGCCAGAATCAAAGACCTGTAGCTTCGAAATTGAACAGATACAGTGTTGTGGATACCAGATGTATGATATTGGGGTTGATGTTATTATTGGTACAGATTTATAGCTCTGCAATTCCTCCAAACCCATGATACTGGCTTCTGAAATTTGCCGATCAATTTCAAGATTCCTTTATCACTATTGGATTTAGCAAACCAGAACCAGACATAGCAAACATTTACTGTTATCACTCAATCAGCTATTTAATTTCATTTGTCAATAGTATCAGACATTTTCAATTCCCCAGCTGTGTTAGGTAAACAATAAGGGTAAATCCTTATGAGGACAATAATATCTCAACATGATCAACAAACCTGCAGTATTCGCAGTGACCTTGAGAAGATTGTTGGTGTGTGGTTTATAATGAAACTTTTTTTATGAGAATGTGTGATGTCCTAAACTCCTAATCTGAGAAGGAAATTATTTCAAATTTGTAACTTGATGATATGGACTGGAAGAAAGGCCCTCTCCTCTCACCACTAATTTACTGGAAAATCTGCAATACTGGTCAGCTCAATTGATGTTATGTATCACTCCCAGACCAATCGATGTAGGTTAGTTTTCCTAAAAAACACTCTCTTATTGCCCATACTGTACTCAAGCAAACTAAGTGCCTTTAGAACAATTGAAGAGCGTGCGACATCCTCCTCTCCAAAATACAACACAAAACTGATATATTGTGAAACCATATTCATTAGTTTGATGTCCTAAAAGCAAATACTTTTTACGGAAATCAGATGAAAAATAAACTTTCCTTAATTTTAGTAGGCTATTCCAAAATAAGAAAAAACACTTGAATTCTTATTCCGTCATGCGACGTTATAACGTGTACCCAACTTTGTTGACATAGTTAGGCTTCCCGCACACAAAACAAAGTCGACCGTGTTCTCAGCGCGTTCAATTTAAGCGAAAAGTGACAACAGTAAATCGAAGGGCAAAGTACCACGAAGCGACTAGGTGTTCTTGTTTATACAGTGCCGGATCCCAAAATCAGTTAACTTCCTGTTGAATATACAGGTGAACCATCACAAGTCTTTGCAGTGCTGGTATTAGAAAATTGAATTATTATTATATTTTAAAACCTTCCCAGCTCTAAAATCGTGCACATGCGCTGAGGCTGACATGTTTGTAGTTAAACGCGCATGTAACCAACCTCCAGGGCTAAACCCACATTGGCGATATTCACAGACAACGTGGATGTATGAAGTCACGAACTACAACTCCCGTGATGCAATGTTTTTCAAAAATATCATTGTAGAATATCCCCTATTGCTTAGAAAAAGAAACTAAGATACTAAATGATCTTACTAAACAAAATACTTCATTTCGGATAGTTGTTTTAAAGACTCAATCTGAGTTGGAAATACTTGTTAACAGTTCATGATATCAAAATGATCAGAATCAAGACGTTTCTATCCAATTGTGAGGATTTTATTAGCTGACAAAATTTCAAATTCTGTTTCTGTAGCGCCCAGTTCAGTTTTTCCCGAAATCAATGCATTCAACCAATATTACTTAGCCTATGTCCAGAACTATTTGAATACCATCCACAGTTTTGATAGGTACCATGGTCAAAAAAATGTTAAAATTATATGTTTCAATTCATTTGAGGTCGCAATTTTACCATCGGACTACGTCAGCGATACAATATTTCTGGATAAATTTGTCAGTCATTTCCAATGAGAAAAAAATAAAAGTTTACCATTTCACTGCTTTGGGTTGATATATTTGTTAAATTATTATTATAGTGATCATAAACCATTTTTAGTATTATTAAATTTGTTAAAAATTACTTTGGTTTACTTCCTACCAGTTCCATGCAAAGATGAACGTATAGATAATGGTGACGTGATATATGAACCGCTGAATTTGATTCCGGTACATGGCTCAGTGAGGACTTTCTCTTGCAACGAAGGCTTTGAGATTGTCGGAACCGAATTATCCAGCTGTGACGCAGGAAATTGGACCGAAGTACCTCCCGGGTGCACTGAAAGTAATACTCTTCTTTTCATTTGATTTTTTTTATGAAACTCTCGACAGTCCAGTGCTCTAGAGAAAAATGACGGGACCGTACCCTAATATATATAACAAAACCAACAACATGGGCAAACACTCCATTAGAACCCTGGTTTTCAAACGAGTCTCGTTCTTCCATCGATGCTACCTTGAGCCTTTTTTCTCTCAACCGTATTCTACCCCAGGGAAAATTACTCTAGTTTTGGAGCTAAAAATAATTCATAATTTGTTTCACTAATTTTTTTTTTTTAGAAATTGAAAACTGATACAATTGCATTATGTATGTATGTATGTATATTTGATTTTCCTGCAAGCAGGAACTCGCGAAGGAAGCCATGAAGGCTTATAACGTTGGTTCCCAAAAAAACACAGAAACTGGCAAAATATGGTATTTGTAGCAAAGGGTATATAATACTTCTGCCGCACTGCTCAAGTGCGAGTATTTTCTGGAAGAGGGGGGATCGCTTTTTTGTTTTCGAAAAGTAACACAACTTCCTTTTTCTCCCATAGACTATCAGCTACATTATTCACAAGCGGGCAAACAACCAAAAGAACAACTATCAAAACCCAACGGTATGTGGTTTTTGTTTTACGTTATACATGGAATTTCTCCATATATATATCTATACCATGTTGCCACTACGCATGTTCCTTTTTTTCATTTTGATGTTAAAATCGTCTTTATAAATCCCTATAGTGGGTCACAATTTGTGTTCAGGTCGGAATGTACCGAATTTGATCTCTAGATGGGATACTGCATCAAAGTGGGACTAGTGTTGTTCACATATAGATGCGGATCCAACATTGGAATGCATCACTTTGCTTGGGTTTCAGACCATCAGTTGGCTTCATAGCTCAATTGGCAGAGCGATCCCACGAATAGCGAGAGGTCCACGGTTCGATTCCCAGTGGAGCAATGAGCTTTTCACCACTTCCAGATTTCCGATCTTCTTCACTGTTGACATTATATTATATTACACACAAAATATTTGCTGAGTCAATTAACTCAAATTGCTAAAAATTAGTCGTTTCAGGGACAAAAACCCATATTTTATATTATATTATATTATATATATTATATTCACGTCTGTAAACTGGATAAAGTCCTCGAAAGTTCACATAATGTGGATTATAATCGTATTCCCTTAGTTTTGACTTATCATCCGCATGTTGTACCCATCCATGGTGACATAATACTCAAGAACTACCTTATATCTTTCAAAAACTCATTTTGGGTATGTTATTCCTCCGCCACCTCCAGCAGCACTTGTTCATACCGGTTTCACCTCAACAGAGTACTGTCCGGAATCCTGTCAACATCATATCTGATTGGTGTCAGGCTGTTTTGTTTTGTGCCTTCAATCTTACTTTTTGTTTTCCCACAAGAAGTTGATGGTCACTTGATGGTCACTCACTTCCATTGTCTGCACTGGGTCGTGTCCTGCCCTTTTGGAGCGATGACCTCCATCTCTTTCCGATCGGGATGTAGTAAATTTGGTGTATTGCCCTGTCACCCGGGCTCATCCAAGTCCACAGTTTTCGTAGATGATGATGAAAGAGAGTTTTCCGAATAGTTTTTGCTGCACAAAATAATGAAGTCCATCCCCACGTCCATTGCTGATTCCGAGTGCACAATCACCTATGTAACCAGATATCTCCTTGGTCTTTCCAATTGTAGCATTCCAGTCCACCAGCAAAATGAGCAGATCCCAGATCCACTTTTGGAGTGCTGTCCAGGAGTGCTGTCCATAACACCTTGGATCATTTCATAGAATTTTGTGATGACTGCTTCAGATGCATCTGATGTTGGTGCGTAGACTTGCATCACCGTTATGTTTTTGGGGTTTCCTTCAGTCTCAAAGCCATCACTCGTTCATTGATCGGGTTGTACCCAAGAAAAATGTAGCTGTGGCTTTCTCAATTATGAAACTGACACCTATTTGTTTCATTCCACTTTCCTGAGTATACAACCATGTTGCCATTCTCTGTAGTGTACCTGCCTTGTCCGACACATTTCTGATACTCATACAATCTTGATGTTATTCAAAACCATCTCTTCCTCCACTATTTCTTGCTTTCTTAGATTCCATGAACATTCCATGTGGCTATTATTGGTTTATTTAGAGGGGTGCTGTTCCTTTCCTTCCTGAGTCTGTTAAGAGCAGGAATTATCGAAGTAGGATTTGGTCCTGGTCTGTTATCAACACCAGGTGTAATCCGAGCAGTACCCCTCTTTTTCCCGGTAGTCTTCGTCGTATTTTCTGGCCTCAGTTACCCTCTTCCTGTTCATCCGATACCTACTTCCTGTCCTGGGTACTGATTTCATAACCCTTAGGTCCCCCGCGTGGGATACGGCCAGGCAATTATTAATATTTTACCCTCGGCTCATACCAACATAACCAGACTATCAAACCGTTTGTCTATCTTTATTTGAAAGATGTTTTTTTTTATTGAACGCCGATCGAACGAAAATGCATTGCTCCTGAAAATTGGTAGGAGCAGAAAATTGGTATCAGCTCAAAATTAGCAACAGCACAAGCCTGGTATCAGCACTAAATTGGTATCAGCTCAAAATTGGCATCAGTTCAAAACTGGTATCAGCTCAAAATTATTGGTATCAGCACAAAATTGGTATCAGCTCAAAATTTTCCACAAAACTCGCCGATCGAGCCAAAATGTTTATGTGAGGCCGAAATGGCCAAAATCTATATGGAACGCCAAAATGGCAATTTTTTTAAATCACCGTTTATCAGACACGTACTTTTCGTATATCTTTGTGGAATCTTGACCGACTTGTCTAATGCTGACATATATGTAGTAGTACTACAGTGCCTTTCCATTGAACCTACTTCCTGAACGTTATCGAGTTATGGTCACTCCAAAATTATAATTAACGATGGGTAATTATTTTGTTCCAGAGGCAAATTCCCCTGATGACACTGTTGTCCCCTAAATCCTTCATTGGTAAAATGTATTTTTTCAAAAGGAGTATGGGGATCAAAATCTTTGCGAACATTATAAATAATCTATAAACGTGTAAATTATGCTAATCCACTAGAATTAAACCAAATGAGTTTAATAAGTCCATAAGAATTTGTACAGGCTACCTGCATCCCACAGACCCTCTCTTCTCGATTTAATTCAGCAATCCTGATATTAAGGTTGGAACGGCATAGCTCAATTGAGCTCACTTGTACTGCACATCTGACAAATTCTTCATTGTTATTTACAATGGTACAAAACACATTGAAATGCTAGTAAATGATATTATTAAAGTCATTTTATTAAGGACAACGTTGTTTAATTGATTATCATTGGAAAAAGTTATCCTAAGTGTTAGAACAGGTTAAATGAATAGTCCATATCAAAATGGAAACTTCTGACAATTACGAAGTTGAACAAATAAACACCATGTTGAAATTCCAATCGCAAGTTATTGATTTCAATTGACCTGAATGAGCAGGCAACGTTTGTGATGTCATAGTACACTTGAGCTGAAAAACTTTTTCAGGTCCATAGGCGTACGAGGCGGGGGAGGGGGTGCAGGAGTAGTATATGGCAAGGAACATTACTACCCACACAGTCGGGTTTTGGGCGGGTTACAGGTATGTGCCGGGTCTCATTGGGTCAAAGTCGGGTCCCCCCAAAAAATCTGAATCTCCCATACTAAAATCGAGTCCCAAAAGAATATCGAGTATCCCAAAATAATATCGGGTCCCAAAAATCAGGCCCCAAAAAAGAGAGGTTAGAATCGGGTCCGGCGCCTCAACCGTGAATGGTGTTTTTTTTCATTTTCATAATTGCATGTTCAAGTTTATTGTCGAATTTATTCACGTCAGAAATCACTTGATGAAATCTATACACGTAGAATAAACAATAGGTAATAATAAAAACGCGGATGGAAATTGAGGGTTGAATACGAATATAGCGATATTCTGAACTTTTGCGTTATGAAGAAGATGATCGGACGACGTTCAATTACGTCGTAGTCGATATGTTTGACTTGCCCAAGTCGATGCTCTTTATGAATGCTGCGGAGGTTTGAGTGCATAAACCAACGCACTGACTCAATAGCCATTGCTGCAGTGTTCGAGTCTAACTAAACGTGACAAGTGAATCGTAGTGAGATACCTGGTCGTGTGTGCTAACGAGTGTAGAGAAAGATTGACGTCACCATTCACAAATGTAATTATTTACAAAAGATGGTTGTTCGATCGATAAACAATCCCTGACCATGAAGTTATTCAGGTCAGAACTCAGGCTTCAGATATTTAATGTTTACTCTTCCGTCCACGGTCACTCATCGATGCCTTATAGCTAAAAATCAATTATCCGCCGTCATGACAGCTCTGCGTAAGGTGAAACGAACGTTTAGGTCAGGAAATTCCCGGCGATCGAAAGGGGTATGTGCAGCGTGGATGGTTTGGTAACGGTCCGAGGGAGTACTGTCAGTGAAGCGGTTAGTTGTTTACGTTGTTGTATTAGGCAAGGGGTACCAGTGTTGGATGCATAAAGCCTGGATACCATACAGGAGTAATCCAGATTATAATATAATATGGGTAGTATTACTAGTACCCTAGCTATCATATGAAGCCTTCGTATGTATGGCTCCAGGTTATATTTAGTTTTCAGAAACAACGTCCAACCAAATCCTTTACTAACCCGGTAGGTGCGTGCGACGCGGTACGTAGCCTACACCTTCAAATGAGCGAGCAGATGGTGCACCAGTTATACCAAAAATTCTCTGACGAGGCATACGAAGCTGGGCGGCGTGTGCAGTACAGTATAAACGGTTATAAACCATACTTTTTCAACGTGGAGACGGAGGATGCTGTTCGACTAAAGACCATGCCGTCTATGAGAGGTAGCGAAACATACGAAATAAAACCCAAAATTCCAGTCGATGCGTACGAAGCTGGCTGGCGATACAGTCTAAACTGGCAAAGTCCGTACTTTTTCAACGCGGAAACTAAAGAGGCCGCGGTGGACTTATAATACGTCGAGGAAGCGATCATACTCTCGAACACTAAGACGTATAATTGCTAGAAAAGGTACCACCCCACTTCAACTTGAGAGAACGACCGAACCATCGCAGATCACTCCACTCGCTGAAGTGACGCGGTGAATTAAAAACTATCGTGTAATGAGGTCAGGCTGGCGTGTTATGGAGCGAAAACCGCACTACGTGGGCACCAACAAGTCTAGACATGAATAATCTCGCATTAAACACTTTCTGAAAAAATGTATTTTGCTCGTTTTGTGTTCTCTCGTGTAATGCTTTACAACAACAATAACAACAATAACAACAACAACAACAACAAATGTTAAAAAACACGGTAATATTTACCTTTCTTAATATTTATTCATTACAAAATAACACCACGGTATCAATCCCATCCCCACATAACATCCCACATTTATAAAAACGGATATAATACAATCATAAATCATTAAATAAATATAATACATGATGTTAAATGTTTCGAGCTCTCGCACTCTGGTATTGGTGATCATAAGTGGGTTCGTCGGTGCAGGGAAAATAATCAATTCACCAGTTCGTTATCAACGTGACGGTCTTTAGTGTACCAGCCCACAATCTGAGACATGTCCCATCCTCGACACTTGTGGAGTAAATAAAATATGGCGTATTGACCGCAGACGGTAGAAAACAATCCCTGTAGACTAACGGTGTTATGCCGACGCTGCAGGGTGTGTCGCGCCTTGTGTGGGTCCATCGGCCAAGCGGCCATCTGGGGTCCCAACCCCGTGAACAAACCCAAGAACTCATCTCGACCTGGGAAAGGTTGGGCAGATAGGCATACCAATAAGTAACTACCGACCCAATTGCCAATCAGCCTTCTGGGTCCCAACCTTGTGAACTAAACCACGGACCCGTCTTGACATGGGAATCCTTCACCGGATATGTCTATCAAAACTAACTACCGAAGTGCTATGCAGTCCAATGGCCAACCGGCCCTCTGGGATTTGTTCCAATCCGGAAGAATCCTGTACCCTGCAGCGACACTGGGAATGCTCCCATTTTCCTTTTCTGCATTTATAATTCATCACTGTGGCTTGTATTTTAGCATGTGCCGAAAATGTATGAATGGAAATTATTTCCAATTATATATAAGCAGTTAAAACTACTTGAATATAATGACACCGGGTGCCTGTACGGACTGTTATTGGAAAACAACAGAGTGCCTTGCGCCTTGTACTCTTTAAAAAGCTTGCGCACTTTAGGAACCAAACTAATTGAGAGCACTGTATCACCGACAATTGTACTTCCACCCCCTCCTGGGATATGG
This sequence comes from Psolus chitonoides, assembly GCA_027564615.1. Classification (NCBI taxonomy): domain Eukaryota; kingdom Metazoa; phylum Echinodermata; class Holothuroidea; order Dendrochirotida; family Psolidae; genus Psolus; species Psolus chitonoides. Next base: position 2,355 of record JAODUJ010076862.1, on the reverse strand, counting down.
AAGGGGCTCCGACTAGAACAGAGCCTGGATACCAAAATATCCGAATAGAGACTGTAAGCTTAGTACCTTACTACCAACGAACTGATCTACAGTGACGCATGATCACCACACCACAGCGCATCTTCTGATGGGAATGACAAACCTTGAGATACACCCAGATGTCAAAGTCTGGGGATTCTACTGAGCTTGAATGCCAATTACGTGGACCCTACAAAACTCGCACAAAGCTATGCTGAGCTTTCTTATGAAGCTCTGAAGTGCGAACGAACTACTAGTACTAGAACAATGTGCATGTGCAATACACCTCGACTAAAATAGCGGAAAACCCCCCACTGCAACAGGAGCCTTCTAGCAACTGCAATCAATAATCTAGCTGTAGGCACTAACTGCTAGCTGCTAATACAAGATAGCCAACAATTTTAGAACTGAACAATTGCACCTATAGGTGCCATCCTTGCACTACCCAGCAACCAGATGCAAAACCTCAAAAAATACCTACGTCCGCCAATACCAATGGACGCAACTGACACCTTCTAAATATCATAAACCCCGCGCGTCTCAATCCAACGGCAACACCTGGAAGGAAATTGGGTACCTAGTACGAAAACAATGAAATAATATCCCCCGTGTCCTCAGCACTGACCCTGGGCGTAGCCTGTCGACCTAAAGCTACCGCTGTAGCCACGATGATAACCGGAACCGGGAGTTCCCACCAGGGGTTTAGGGATGTAGCCTTGTACTTCTGGCGATTCACCAGCGCTCTAGCATGTGCTGAATAATGTGAGTGAGATACTAATCGACTGCGCACAACCCGCCAAACTCCAGCCAAAAACAAAAATGGACCCCAAATAAGTCAAGGGGACCTACAAACAGTCCCCAACATCGGACCGAGGGGCACCCTATGGGACCCTTAACGCACGTGCTGGTACACTATCCGAAATTACAGGTTACTTGCATGCCGACCCAATGAATTCCAGATGTAGTGTCGCTACAAACAGTGTCGTAGCTCCCTGTGACCCAGGCGGGGCAACGCTCCCCTCGATGCCATACACAAAATTCACAAATGGAACAAATACAGCTATTGATGAATGGGGGAATAACAAAGTGCTACACTCCACCCTTTTGCAAAAGAACCTCTTAGCCCCGCTACAGGCATAGTGGAGAGACAAATACGGAACAAACAGAACAAACTCACCTGCCTTTTTCATGGCTTTGTCTAGTTAGTCTAACAGGAAAACTTATGCCTGCTCTAACTCTTTAATATTACCTCCATTAAGGTCGACCTGTTTGATTACCTTTGAACCGGGAGTACGGGCTTTCCTTACGATACAAACTAGGCTCGACCAACGCCCGATGCCCTCCATTTTATTCCACAAAATTGCTTAGTTGATTCGCTTGATGTTAAATCGAGCTTCAGAAGGTCCGATTTCAGTATATCTGAAACCTACTTTGCCATTTCGCGGATAAATTATAGGGTAGCTATAAAAAGAAAGAAAAATGTAATCAACCGTAGCTGCCGGCCGAAAGCGATCAGATAGCTCACAGATTTAGCACTCAATTCACCCCTAGACGTGAATTAAGTATTACGTATCAATACGTACCTCACTACGTTGATCCGGCTCCAATAGGAAATGTAATCGTACAGTTCAGATTGTAAATGTTTGCCCGAACGACCACATCTGTTGCCTGAATCTGTTTGCCCGAATATGATTTTCAGACAGAATCCCTCGAACGTTTTGCGCGCTTCAAGCGCAGAACTGTCTTTTTCTAACTTCATGATGGGCATAATAGTTACATACAAAAGCTTTGTGCAATGTAGGCTAGGCCTATAGTGATTTGATCAATGATTCTTTGCTACATTATACTAGGCTATGCGGAAAGAAATGTGTGCAACATATCGACACGGTATAGGCTACAAGCCCAAATTCGGGCAATATATAGGCATACTAGTGGAAAGTTGGTCATGAACAGTGAATTGTACAGTTCCAAGACATAAATGTTTGCCCAAATGTCTAAACTGTTGCCGGAATTTGTTCCCACGAATCTGATGTGCAGAAAAACAACCAAAGTGCAGTAGCAGCCCTAGTAACTGGTTTTGGTAATGCAAAAAATCCTCCAGAATGCACCAAATGCCATGAAATAGCGTTGAAAATGAAAAACAATTCTGCGGTCCTTTTGCAGGCCCCAGAACTCCCGCCGAAGGCCTCTGGGACAAATGTCGTGCACACACGCCTAAGATGCCCGCGTAGGACATTTCCTTTATCTTCTGTTCAGCTGATTGAATTGAGGTACCGGTAGGCTTTAAAAACGATATGAAAATGATGGCACAATGAAGAATAGGGCCGGATTACCCAA
>JAODUJ010076640.1:0-11767 GCA_027564615.1 Psolus chitonoides | reverse complement strand
TCGTGTGAGCATGCTTCGGCGTGGAACAAGACGTAAAAACCGACATTTATATTTTACCCCTTTATCCACCCAGGAAGCATAGAGGATGCAGGCAGAAGGAGGGCATCTGGGGCGGAACAGAGGTGGCGGTAGGCTCATTTGTGTGTACATTACCACTGTTATGTAACGGCTGTCATGGCACATGTCTGAGGGACACGATGGGCAATGCAGTGATGAATTGCGAGCAATTTGCTGTGTCTGGAGGTTAGAGATAAAATTACATTTGTAGATAGCGCTCTTCCATTACTGACATCCAAAATGTTGGAAACCTGGACACCAGAATCTTGTGTTCAACCTACTGAGGAAGCTTGAGGGAGGGGGGGGGGTCAGAAGAAGAGCAACTTGTATGGAACACAGGTGTATCTTTCAGTGCACATGCTCCGTGAATGCAGTAAGCAGCACAGTGAAGAGCTCCACGTGAGCTAGTAAAAAAAAGTGTTCACCAACTGCCAGCAATTGGTGTCGTCGTGTCTGGTAGTTAATTTGGAAGCTAATTTTAGGAAACTAACTCGGTGTGTCAGGGAAATATGGCCTATAAGGATGCCTCTTGAATTCTGACACAACTGTAACTACAGGATCGCTCTTGCAGATAACAACATGTTCTTCAACTGATAATTAATATGTTCACTCTGACAAATTTTGTCAATAGTATTGTGAATGGATAATGTGTCATTTCTTAATGAATGTATGGATAGAATGTATAAATGATTCACATTTTTTTAGACAACTGATGTGAAATATTTTCTCATCTTTTTGATGTTTTTTTTTCTTCAGTATCTTCGATCAAAAATGATCAAGAAGCAGTCAGAAGTTTCAGAATCTGTGTCAGATGTCGAGACATCCCGGACTAATAATAGCAAGGTAAATATCATCACACTGATATGTTTTGTTGTGGTAATACTTAGGCTTACCGCCATTTAACGTGTACACGTTAAACGAACGGGATGTGCCATTTCAATTTTATGAATTTCCGTAAGTGAAAAACGGTGGAAATGAGCATGGTAATGTCAGCAGTATCATGTCAGCAGTATCAGTTTGCGGGTGACTCAGCAAAGGCATATGCAAAGTGGTGAAAGTTAAAACAAAATTGGACTTTGTTTAAACATTTTCAAAAGAATTGCAAGTTTTTGATTTTTTTTGTGTAATTTTCTGATTTTTTTGCCAATTTTGAATTCTTCGCCAGATTTTGAATTTTTTGCCAGTTTTTGGAATATTTGCCAGTTTTATAATTTATCAATGGTCTACAACACTGTTGAATTATAAAACTGGCCAAAAAATATAAAACTGGCAAAAAAATCGAAAAATGACAAAAAATCAAAAACTTTTTTTTTGTCATCATGACCCACTACCGTGTGCACGGTACACGGTTCCGAAACACGGCCGTTCAACGTTCAGGAAATTAAACGCCAACAGACAAGCCTAGTAATAGGCCCTGGCTGTTATTTGTCGGAAATATGGGATCAACGTTCATTATATGCGGACGATACTCAACTATATTTGCCTTACGATATCGAAGATCCCTATGATGCTAATCGTGCCGTGACACAAATGCAGTCGTGCTTACTCGCTGTTAAACAGTGGATGGCCAACAACAAGAAGCTCAATGAAGACAAGACCGAATTATTGAATATTACATCTCCTTATTACAAGCACAGTAACTTTGTTCAGTCCATTAACATTGGTAATGTCACGATATCCACATCCGAACGTGCACGTAATATTGGTGTCGTGTTCGATAGTACCCTTTCCATGTGTAACCATATCGGTACCATTTGTAAAAGTGCATATTTTCATTTAAGAAACATATTAGGGCTATCCGTAAAGTAATTACCGCATCCGAAAGTGAAAAACTTGTACAGGCGTTTGTTACCTCTAGGTTGGATATAAACAATTCGCTTCTCTCTGTCCAGAACACAGCAGCCAGATTGAATACTGGTGAGAGCAGATTTAACCATATAACCCCTGTTCTGCATAACTTGCACTGGCTGCCCATCGCCCAGCGCATCCGCTATAAAATTGCTCTGGTTGTTTACAAGGCCCTACACGGTGAGACTCCTTGCTATATAAACGATATTGTTCATGTCCACTCACCCGCGCGGGCCCTCCCATCATGTGAAAAATTTTCCGTGTTCCGACTACCAGGACGAAGATGGGTGACTGCGCCTTCGCGAGTGCGGCACCATCATTGTGGAACGAGCTTCCTGCGCACATTAGACATTCCCCAAACTTACTGCGTTTCAAATCTGAACTTAAGACTTATCTTTACCGTCAGGCTTATTCTTTGTAAGGCGCTACCGAACATGTTACATGGTGGCAGCGCTATATTAAGTGTTTTATCATTATACCGCACGATCTACTGTAGATGAGTCATATAAAACAAAATAAAATTCTTCGAAATTGAAAATGAAATATCACTATAAAAAATCACGGAACTGGCTATTTCCAACATTACTTTTCTTAAATGTTCAAATTTGTTATTGTTCTGATGTGAATAAATGAGAAAATGACCTACTTTAAAGCTGCATGTTTGTTTTTGTCTTGTTGCGATGTCGGAACAATTTACTGTGCAACTGTATAGGGAAAATCTCACCTTTAAAACACTTGTGCCATGTGATTTCGTTTCAAAGGGCGTGGCCTGGCATAGGGTCATACTGTTGTATTTTGTTAGAGTGAAAAAATCCCTTTCTTGTAGTGGTTGGACCGGGATGATCGATTTATTAGAAAGATATATATTTTTTTTTCAAGAAAATTATATTTTTTTCTCTTTTTTCTTTTATGTTCTCGTTAAGATTAGATTAGTATTCAATTGTCCATCGCACCCCATTTGAAGATGAAAGATTCTGCATGTTTCTTACAAATATGGTCACATTACAAAGTAACATGATCTAATGCATTCATATTTTTGACAGTTTGTCAATGCTATGATAGCGCATCAAAGTATTCAACCCTTGTGAACATCTGCGTTGTCTGTTGTGTACGTGCAGCGTTTGAACTTTGAACTGTGTGTTTTTATTGTCAACATCCACAGTGATAGTGCAGGTTAGATCCGAAGAAGCAGGGTTTTTGATTCCTTGCTAGAGGCAAAAGGAATATATATGCAGTCACGCATGTCTGGGTGTCTGTGTGTGTGTGTATCTGTGACACTTCTTGTAGCCACTCATTGAGGCAAGGTCCAATCATTCTCATATTTGAGTGGTGGATTACCAGTAGTGGTAATAAATTATCCCCATTTTTTCTGTTCGAGGTCATCTGAGGTCAACAGAGGTCGAATAGTGAAAACCTTGTAGCCACCGTAACTTTAGAACGAACTTCAATTGAGCTCATGCTTGGTATGTACATGTATGTTCCTCATAGATGGATGTGCGTTCCTATTGTTGTTGGTGGAAGTCAAAGGTCACCTGAGGTCAACAGAGCTAGGTCAAACAATTATATCTGGTTTCAAATCCAAAGGCAAGAAATCACGAAGCTCTCGGCTCTTGTTTGATTCACAGTATACACACTGTAGTTATGACAACTGTAAAGTGTATTGTGGGTAATGGCGGCCCCGCATATGAATCGAAAAATATTAGATTGGGGATCCGTCTCTCGATTAGGGCTCTATGGCGCATCCCCAAAGGAGGGTTTCTCCTGGACTGGCAAGTGTAACTTAAACTGTACTTTCATGGTTCATTTCGACTTAATTGCAGAATACCCCATGGCATAAATTTGCTTCAAATGCAACATGCAAGATTAGATAGGAGTCAAAAGTAAAAAACTATCCAGCCCACCCGAATTTGATCGTCACTGGCGATCGTTTTGAACTGTACGGAGGTCATGATTTTATCACTCTTTTCGCACATTGATATAATACGTACGGTAACAATAATGTGGGGGAAGGCTCTAAGGAAAAGCATCTCCGCCTCTCCTTTGGGATTTTGCTAGGATTCACAACCAGCGCTGTTTACCGTGTCTAATGTTAATGTTTGGAAAACCACTGACACGTGTCATCTCCGATAAATATCAGTAGACCGCTGTAGCATTGGGTAAATCTGACCGTTAGGCCAGTATCGCAAATCTATCAACTAAGAAATGTGTTCACATTTTTTCTCAGAGTCAAAACTACCAACGCAATAGATCAATTAATCTACAGTGACTCTCCTTATACTGTGTGATGTTGTGCTTGCTATGGAACCTGGAACCGGCCCGCTTTCACACGGCAAAATTAAACTCTCAAAACTCAGCGCCGTGGGTGGCCTGGCCCTGCTCTCGACCGAGGCCAGGTACTTGGTTCCAGGCTTCGAGAGAACCTTGTTTACACGACGACTGAAATTGTCTGAGGCTGAGGCCTGCAACCAGGCTGACCCAGAAAGACTCAGGCTGACCCACTAGTCGGCCTCAGACAACTGTGTCAGCCTGGGTCAGCTTGGTTCGCGTGTGAAAAAGCCTCTGGGTGTCGCTAAGATGGTCCTAGGCGTTACCGTATTGGCTCTAGACCGAACTTTAATTGAGCTAAAATCATTCAATCTCAGCGATACCCCAGGTGGGATATTAGCCTACAAGGCGGTTTTTAGGGTGGGCTTGTACACTTATATTTGGTGCCATAGAAAATGTCTGCAAGAGTGCTTCTTCTTTGTTGTCTACGGTAATCGTAAGTTATTGCAGCGGCTCGCATCATTTTTTTTCGTAGGATGGTAACGGAAGGAGATATGGTTTGGGCTAATCGAATCCTCACAATCAAATCATGTGATGCTTTTTCAAAAACCAAGTTCTGAATCTTTTTTCCCAGTTTTGCGGGCGGAATATGAAAGACAATGCTTCATTCCACCCAGGGAGCCGACCCTAACCTTTTTTCTGAACCCTAACTTGATTTTGAAACGAATTTGTGAAATCCTGAAATCCTTACCTTCCGGTACCATCCTACAAAAAAAAGAGATGCTGCCTGGAGGCAGCTCAAGCTTGGCCCTGTTGTCTAGCACATACCGGCAGCGTCACGCACCAGTGTTTCTGCATCCCCTTGCTCGAAATTCATGGCTGCTTCTCGCAGTCTGAGCTCACGCGGCGTTGCCGTGTGAAGAAGGGGGGTTGAAATCGAAAGGTCTACACACTTTCAGCACTGCTGCATGTAAAGAAGTATTTATTCATTAATCCTTGAGCCCATAGCTCCAATTATACAGGAGGATTTGGCGGGAGAAAGGCAGCTTAAGCTCGGCCGTTATGTCTGGCACATACTGGCAGCTTCACGCCTCAGTGCCTCTGCATCCCCCTGCTCGAAAGTTGCGGCTGCTACTCACAGTTCCGAGCTCGGCATGGCCATGTGAAGAAAGGGGGTCAAAATCGACCCAGGGATGAGCAAAAGGGTTCACTATTACCATGACGATTGTTACAAACAAATTGTGTAAGCTCATGCCTGATAGTTACAAGTCGGCCTTGCAGCTGCCTATTCATATTCATAGGTGGAGAGATTACGTCCCTTTGTATGACAACACAACTGGATGGTCTGGTCATGAGTGGAACCCTCAATCCATGGATTAAAAGATATTTATGGCTTTTACCAACTGACCAAACCCCTATAACAATATACTGTATCAATCCCAACAATGTGACAATCCATGCAATTTAACAGTGAAAATAATGGGATGAAGAATCCATTCAAGAGCTGTTTGTAGTTTATTTGCAATTCAATTTGTGCTTCAGTTATGTGAAACACAACAATCATTTCAATTACAGGAGTTACATACAAATACAAAAGTACCACAAAACCAGGTTATTCGAATAAAATTGAGACAATTTCACAGAATCAGCTACTGGAAGATTTTAGACCTAACAGGAGGAAACATTGCCTGTATTTCCAAACTGGCCAAACACTTGTTTATTATGCTTCTTATTTTTATAGTGATCACTACCTTCCAAAGGAATAAACCTACCACCATGGCCTTGGAGAGATAAACCCTTCAATGTCAATTTTGGTAGCCACCTAGTTGTAACACGAACACAGTTTGGGATTGGTAGAAATCAGTGATGGCATCAGGAGCGAGGTACCCTTGATTATCCGAACCACACATTCGGTCATAGTCCGTAACATCACCAAACCTCAATTTTGTTAGGCTTTACTCCTACTTACATTGTATTTTTAGCTCAGTAACTTGGGTACCAGTTGGTTGTGAAATGCTAATGTTAGAACATCATTTTGATATGTCAATGCATTGATGGGGACGTATCTAAATTTTGATGTCCCATCAATTAGTCAAACAAAATGACTTCATTATTTCAATTTCTCATGCAGAAATGACTGGAAAAGATACTTTGAATGAATGTTACTCCTCATTTAATTTCAATAAAATATAGTATACAACACAGAAGTCATGTAAACTGAAGAGACCTCAATTATCCAAACTACCTACATTCCCAACCAGTTCGGATAATAGGTTTTTTAATAGTGTATTGGGATATAGAATGATAAAAGCTAGAACATGATTGAGAAACAAGGTGAAAATAGTATAAACAGACAGGTCTGACAGCCCAGTATAGCAGCATGTTAGTCAACAACCTGTACGAGCCCTGATTACATGGCCAGTTTAAAAATCATGGGCGCTTGTGTTGTGCGCTCCTTACATAAATTTCGGACACTGGAGGGTTGCATGGCCACTTCTGAGATTTGCACTGGCGTTTTCTCTTAATCCTGGCTATCATCCTGCAGTGTATAGTCATTTCTAGAACAAAATGGTGTCACTGCTTAGAAAATATTCTTGATTTGTCAAAAGAGTCTCTCGAAATCCATGATTATTGTAAGTACAAAACTTTCCACTAATAAAAATGAAACATTTCTGTTTGGAATATAATAATATAATCTCTACTACAAATCTAATTTCAGTTATTATTTTTGTGTTTTTGTGTATGATCCACCATGGTAAAATAGTGGATCTGTTTTGAATAGAATGCCCTACTCTAAAACAAAACTCAAACTAAATTGATATCAAATGATAATTTTTTCCCATTTCACTTATGGGATTTGAGCTTGGTTGATTCGTGGCTCTCGCGGTATTTCACAAATGAATGGTTTCCTTGCGGAACATTCGTGGTCATTCCACAGCCCTTCTGTGACGTAATTGGTCTCGATGCAGCTCTCGTCACCATTATGGTTGCTTGGCTCACCACGGCGCCAGTTCTCGTAGATCCAGGGATCCTCATTCAGCCAGACAAAATCAGCTGTAGAGGGTGAAAATCAACCAAAAAGAATATTCTGTTATATCGGTTGTCAGATACATACTGATATCCACTTCTGCCATGTGGCATGAAGCTACCATGCAGCTGCTTCTGCTGCATGGCAGTACCATACAGCCCCCCCAGCTATGGGTTAAATAGTCAACGGTATCCTTGTACCCAAAACTGATGTTTCATTGTTTATAAGTTGGATGAGGGGTACATCAAATGTGCTGGTATTCTCATCAAAAGAATTCTAGCTATCCCATATCCTGTTGCTTATAGCAAGCCTGGTGAGTCAATTAGTCTACTTTTGGAATTGCATACACTATGTTCAGCCCTTGAGTATAAACTGCTCGCTGGTTTGCTAACCCCCATATCTTGCGCTGTTGTCCAATTACCTGGTGAGGTAATTGGTCTGCTCTGGGAGTAGGATACTATGTATGCAACCCTTAAGTAGAGTGCTCGCTGGTAGTGACTGTTAGGAAGGGCATCCAAGCCATAATACTACTTGATTGCTCCATATATCTCTACATTTCTCGTAAAGGCCCTGTCATACCCACACTAGTGTGGAAAATTGATGTTAAAATGGATGACAACAACATGCTAAGCCAGTTTAACAAAATTGAACTTTTTATCTTCGATATTTCATTAGTAGCGTGTTATGAAAATTGTCTACTTTTGTTGACAACAGAATTATAAGGATATGACAGCAGTTGATAGTTTTACATCACTGAAGCTCAATGGCCCTTCTTTCACAACTCTCTGCAGTGGTGGACCCAGGAGTGAAGTCTAAGGGGGGGCAAATCTTGTTTTCATGTGCTCAAATACCATTTCAGGACCAATTTAGGGGGGGGGCAAATCATTGCATGTGTACAAAAAGTCAAAAATGTCATTGAAAATTCTAGAGGGGGGGGGGGAAATTCCACCTCTGCCACCCCCTGGATCCGCCACTGCTCTGCTTACCCCTGGTCTTAATTAGCCTGACAGAAACCATGCCTACACCTAGTCACAAGTCTTGTGAACGTAGTATAACCTGTCTCTTGGGCTTCCTGTGTTGAGGTTTCGACAATACCACTATTCCGCTATGTTTTTTTCTACTATTCCAAAGATGTCATGATTAAGTCTAATCATATCGAATGTCCTTCTACACTGTTGCAACATAAAATCCTGTCGCCCATAGTAACTGGTTTATGACGGTGATGTCACAATCCGAGGACACAAAGTTAGCAGAGTCATAGCACCCAGGGCTAGCCTAAACCTAGAAGGGCACGTCACTCACACAAGCTACTACAACTTCGACAGCCAGCCAATACTCCAGTGCCCTGTTGTGCTCGATTGAACATTTAAAGTCACAGCTTTTATTGTTGGGTCTTTGAATATCAACACATTTGACCAATATAAATTCGGTCTCATTAGATTTTAAACCAATACTCTGATATCCAGGTTTCGTTGCCAGGTTAGAAATGTGACCTATACTGCTTTAGCAAGTTTGCCTTGGAATAATGTCCAGACTGCCAATATGAAGATTGGTCAGATGTCATCCTAGAAGACAGTCAACCTTGGCGTACCCCAGTCCGCTCGACAGTTTAGTATGTCATCAGGCAACATGCCTGCACATCAGGTCATTATGGGGTAAGCAAACATGAACCTAGTCATACTCACTGTAAAACTTCCATCGTCCACTGTTCAGCGCGGTGGTGTATCCGACATAGTTACATTCAACAGGATCTGGATCAGTCCAGGTCATGAACGGGTCTTCTCCAAGGAGCCCCACCTCAATCACTCCGTCAAGGAAAGTTATGTAGAATCGGACATCCAAGCGTGGCTTCAGTATACTGGGAGTGTCCACCTCTACCAATGAGTCGCAACCCTTGCAGCGACGGATCGCTGACTTGGTGTTTGACCACCCTCCGATCACTATGAGATGAGAAAGGGTATAACTGTGAATGAGGGAGAGAACTATTTAGAGATGTGGGACCCCGGTGTTATGCAGAATTGGATGCCCAGCTGTGTTGTGTTCTCAGATTATCTGGCATGTTCATCCGGACCTGTGAGTCACAGCCCTTACAGCGATGGAACAGTGACTTTTGATCATCCTCTAATCACTGAGAGATGAGGTCCAACGCCTTAAAAATACTGCTGCATGGATTGTTACTTTGTCGAGAAAATCTTGTCATAGAACACCTATACTTCGAAAACTTAAAATCACTGAACGAAATGGTTCCAATTCACATCTCTGAGTTACTTGAGTTGTACTCACCATCACGGAACCTCGTTCGAGAAACATGTTTCTCCTTCAGGAACAGAGATCCAGACACTCATGAGGTGATAGGATTTTTTAGGTTGCTGCCCCTCGTCTTTGGAATGCACTACCACCTACCAGCATTTTGACTAAAAAAAAACTCCTTAAAACTCATCTCATGCATGAAGCTTTCAGTGATTTAGTTGAATTGTTCTGTTCATTACTGTACGTACCATTAGTTTCCTTGTTAGTTTGCGCCTTAAGCACCCTGCAGGGTGGATATGTGCACATTATAAATCGATATTATTATAAATTTGAATAAGACAGGGACAGTGGCCCAGAAACCTACTAAATGTGGGAGCATTATGTAGAATCAGGTGTATAGTCTTAGGAAATCTGGAGTGTTCCCCATCGATGCAAGGCCCTTGCAGCGACGGATCGGTAACTTTGAATATCCTCTGATCACTGTGACATGAGGTCTGCATAAATTTGAATAGGACAGGGACAGTGGCACAGAAACCTACTAAATGTGGGAGAGAGGGGAAGTGGAAGCATTATATGGAATCAGGTGTGTAGTCTTGGTTTCAAACTACAGCCCTTGCAGTGACAGATGGCTGACTTTGTGTTCGACCGTTTGAATACTGCGAGATGGAATAAGAACCTCTTTAGACATGCAGGCTTTGTTTTTGTAGAATCTGACTTCTGTTGTGCTTCAAGAATGTCAAGAGTGTTCACCAGTGGAGAGTTGGGTGGAGCTTATGTTTCAAGTTTGTAAAGTTACCTTCTCAACCCATATTTTTGTTGCATATATGAAAAGATAATTCAGGCAAAATATCAGTTGAATTGATGAACATTTACTGGTAGCTAAATGACACTGAAGTTCTGAAGACATGACTAATGGTTCTGCATAGGACATTCTTGGATATGGGCAGTTGTAAACCAAATTAGGTCATTTTAGCTAAGTGGTCAATAAATTCAACAGTTAACCCCATCAAATGTCCCCCAGTATGCTTACATCATCTAGGTGCCAGAGCAAAATGTTCAAAGTTTGTGTATATACCATTTGACCTTTTTGACCTCATTTGACCTTTGACTTTTCTATAAAAAATATAAGTTCCCCTCCCCCGAGAAAAAACGGATTGTGCCTTTCCAGCCCACCCCTATATGTAACAAATATACAGACCTACAGCTGAATCCCTCCTGGGAATAGGGAATTATTCTTGAAAAACACCACAAAACACTCCTTTTTCACTAAAACAATAAAGAGGGGGGGGTGAAAATCGTAATCCCCGCACCCCACCCCGTAACATTGAGCAAATTCCAATTTAGGAATACATCGTCAAGATATTTAGACCTTATCACTAATTTCCTAACAGCACTATTTTGGAGAAGCTCACAAATAACCTCAAATTTGAGTTGAAAATACTGCTATGCATGGGCTTCACTACTTTGATTTGCTGTGTGAAATGCTATAAGGGGTAGGGAGGCGGGCTACATTTATTTTGAATGAATTCATCAAATTTCATATTTAGTGAGACATGGGACTAGCATAATGTTTAGAACAGATCCTAGATTCTTTTCTAACTATTTCAGTGCGTGGTCAAGATTAAAAGGATTTTGCGAGCCTCAAATGATGAGATCCCCAGCCTATCATTTCAGGCAGGGCTTAAGTGTGTAAATTCTATAAGGAGAAAAATTGTTATTTTCATCAACTATAATATGATTGAGCTACCTCTAAATATGAAAAAATATCTGCAAAAAAGTCTGAACCAAGGTGGAACAGTTCTAGGCGTGAGACCTTTAAAAATCAACAAATTCATGTTTTCTACTCTTTAAGCTCCACCCAAGTAGAGAGGTATTGTTTTATACATCCATAGAAGAGAGTAAAAGGGTGGAAGGATGCTAATTTTATTCAACCAAAGTTAATTTTCCATTTCATATAATTAATTGTTCACAACTTGCATATATATATACATAACCCTCCCCCATCAAAACATTGAAATAGGCAAAACAATGCAAGACCAATAGTGAGAGGAAGTGCACCACAACACCCTGAGGGGCTTGACAATAAAAGTAGTACACTCCCCTGAGAAGGGAACAAAAGTAACACAACCCCCCCGCCATCTCGCCTAACAGGCAAAATGATAGCAGTAATGATAGCAAGATACAGTCCACAATAGGGACAATGATAATCATCATCATCATCATCCGATTTAACGTCAATTTCCCACACAAATGTGGGTATGACGGGGGCCTTTACAAGAAATGTAAAGATTATTGAAGCCATTAACTAGTATTATGACT
>JAODUJ010076529.1:0-11767 GCA_027564615.1 Psolus chitonoides | reverse complement strand
AATTAGTGTGTGTACCAGTTCTGCGAAATGACTAAATGACGTCATACAAACAAACCGTAACTGATTTTGATTTTTTTGCCTAAATTACTCCCAAATAGCCCTATACCAACCCCCTACAACTTTAGGGGTGTGATTTTGTCTGTAAATACGCAATATCAACCAATTTATTGCGTACATGGTAGGTAATGGGTTAACAAATGTTGACAAGAATATATATTTGCCAGAATTTGTGACTGGGACTCTATATCATGTTTAGAAAATATGTTAGGCTATATATGTTTGACTATACATTCTAAATCAACTACTAGCGTCAAAGTTGTTGTAGCGACAGTATAATTGTTTTCTTCAAGTTTGGACAGTAATATGAAAGCCACGTTGCATACATACAGGTACCTATGTCTGAAGCTCACCTATGGGATACGTACTATTGCGAATTTTGGCGCCGCAGCTGAATTATCACCAAAAAATTACCACCAAATTTCGAATTACTCGCCAACTAGTGTAATCCAGTGTCGCCCTATCTGCCACACCGGCGTTCCATAGCCGCCATTCTTTTTGAGTGACCTGAAGTCAGTGCTGATATCCTTATTATCAGCAATCCACTCTTCCCACCCGTACTCCGACGACGTGTTCATCTCATACTAGCATGTACATGCTGGTTGGGCTATTGTGATCGTGCTGCGTCCATCTTACTATCACTCTATCAGTCCACAATTGTTCAAATTGTTACCATGCCCACATAGTATTTCGGATCGTAATGAAACGTGGATAAAATGATCATCGGGTGATGGGTCATCAGTGGTGGTCAGAGATTTGGGGTCAACAATCATCTAGTGGTCAGTTGGGGTCATTTTATGTAAACACGCAAAACGCTTCTTCTCCTACATATTTATTGGTGCAGTGATGAATGCTTTTCATAATTATACTTGTGTAGTACGTCCTTCGGGGTGTTCAGGAATTTGCGGTCAGTGATCATATAGTGGTCAGTTGGGGTCATTTTATGAAAACACGCAATTCGCTTCTTCTTCTACATATGTAATGGTACAGTGTTGAGTGTTTGTCATAATTATACTTGTGTAGTGCTACCTTCGGGGTTTTCAGGAATTTGCAGTCAGTGATCATCTAGTGGTAATTTGGGGTCAATTTATGAAAACGGCCAAAATGCTTCTTCTCCTATAGTTTTTATGGTACAAAGTTTAGAGTGTGTCATAATTACACTTAGATAGTGCTTCATTTGGGGTGTTCAGGATTTTGGGGTCAAAGATCATCTGAGGGTCATTTGGGGTCCAAGGTCTTCCAGCGGTCAGTTGTGGGCCAAAGTTGTGCCATACATACACGCTTTAACAGATGTTGACGGAACTTTGACTCATTGATCATTGGGTTATGGATCATCAGTGGTGTTCTGAGATTTGAGGTCAACAGTCATCTAGTGGTCATTTGGGGTAAATTCATGAAAACGGCCAAAATGCTTTTTTTCCACCGTTTTTATGGTAGCCTACTATGTTGAGAGTCTGTCATAATTATACTTGGGTAATGCTTCCTTCCGAGTGTTCAGGAATGTAAGGTCAATGGTCATCTAGTGGTCATTTGGGGTCAATTTATATGAAAGCGGCCAAAATGATTTTTCTCCGTACAGCTTTTATGGTACAATGTTGAGAGAATGTCATAATTATATTTAGGTAGTGCTTCCTTTAGGGTGGTCAGGATGTTGAGGTCGACGTGCATTTAAGGGTCATTTGTGGTCCAAGGTCTTCCAGTGGTCAATTGAGAGCCAAAGTTGTGCCGTGCGTACACGCTTTAACGGATTTTGACGAAACTTTGACACTGATCACTGGGTGATGGATCATCAGTGGTGTTCAGAGATTTCAGGTCAATGGTCATCTAGTAGTCAGTTGGTGTCATCTTATAAACGGCCAAAATGATTCTACCTATTGAATGGTACAGTGTTGAGTGTTTGCCATAATTGTACTCCTGTAGTGCTTACTTCGGGTGTTCAGGAATTTGAGGTCAATGGTCATCTAGTGGTCATTTGGGGTCAATTTATGAAAACGGCCAAAATTATTCTCTTATACAGTATATTTATTGGTACATTGTTGAGGGTTCGTCATAATTATACTTGGATAGTGCGTCCTTGGTTGTGTTCAGAGATTTGGGGTCAATAGTCAGCTAGGGGTCATATATGAAAACGCTTTAGAGGCATCCAGATTGTTTGATTCAATACAATCATATGCACACAGGTACATGTTATGATAGGCTTCATGAAACCTATCAACAGTGGTCGTTAGATGATGAGTTATCATGTCTGGTCCGGGATTTGTGGTCAGTGGTCATCTAGGATTATCTGGGGTCATATGAATGCATCAAATGCCTGTTGATTGTAATGGCTAAAATTATCCTATTCCTACATAGCTATGGTGGATTTCGGTGAAATTTGGACAATGATACTCGCATGGCAGGTTATTATGGTTGAGCCTATGTAATGTTGCAAATTATACAATGTCTAGTATGAGCTCTGCACCATTGGTGCTCTGGTTTTGAAGATCCGGTTAAGTATCAGTAACAGATTAAACCACAGGTC
The DNA here is from genome assembly GCA_027564615.1 of Psolus chitonoides. Classification (NCBI taxonomy): domain Eukaryota; kingdom Metazoa; phylum Echinodermata; class Holothuroidea; order Dendrochirotida; family Psolidae; genus Psolus; species Psolus chitonoides. The sequence continues at coordinate 9,189 of JAODUJ010076529.1, read as the reverse complement.
CCTTCCCGGGGTTTTAGGATCGTTTGCCACAGAAAACTCGATCAATAGGATAGATTTTTCTATCAGCGGGGCCAGCCACCATTACACACTGTATGTATTGCAGGTCTCATTTGGGTCGGCAGTTTACGCCCCCGAATTGTGGTCGCGTGGTTCCCCTCTCCCATAGCTTGGTTCAACTGATCCGCGGATGTCCCGCGGTCAGTGTGAGCCTATTCCAACCCCCGTATGTGGTGGGGTTCTCTCGTTACAAAACCGGGTGTTTCCGTTGTCATAGGCTATGCTTTCTTCAGTGCCATACAGATTAGCCTCCCTCCACACTGGTATAGCCTCCCTCCACACAGTACGCTGGTGTAATCGGCTCGGAAGCGGCCGTTCAGAGTTTATGTAGGTGCCGCTTGGCGAGGTCACTAGTTTGTTTACACTCGTCAGCCTCACCAGGGACATTAGTCTTTTGCACCGGGTGGCCTGTTATGTACGGGGTTGATGACGGAAGCCCACCTGTCTATGTCCAGACCCCGGAGCCGGATGTTTCCCCCGATGTCCCCCCCCCCCCCCGCAGGGCTCGATGGCCCTTCCTCGAGGGGTGTTTCGAGCTGTTTCTTATTCCTTGTGGGGTTTCGAGCACCATCACGGTCATACAGCCTGTCATCACTGCCCGCCGCACAGTCGTTCCATTCGGAGGTCGGTCCGTCCGGAGAGGTCCACACGGGGACCGGTTCTTCCAGTGTGGGCCCTAAGGGGCTACGGCAGGAAGGAATCATGCGGAGAAGGACGTACCAGACCTCCGCTCCTATTGGCGGGGCAGGTCGAAGTCCAGGAGACGATCACGGACCAGGTTCATGACCCGATCCAGATAGCGTTCGCCGAGTCGGTCACGACGCTCTCGAGCGAGATTCCGCTCCAGGGCGAGGGAACATTCGTATCGTAGTAGGTACAGTCGATCTCCTCCGTTACACCGACACCATCGGCACGATTCGTCCCCGTCACCACGCCGCCATACGGAAACCACCCAGTCCGGTAGTGCACCCGTTCTGTCTGCGGAGGTTATAGCGACGTTGCAACAACTTGGTGGAGGTCTCCAGCCTACATGAGAGGATCGACCGATGGACTTTTCTGGGCGCGGAGGAAGTGCCGGTTCTGGAAAAAGTGGATGCCCTCGAGATCCACGCGTCCAATGACACCTTCTCAGATGTGGACCATGAGGCCGATGCACCCCAGGAGGAAGGAGTGACACGGCCCCAGAGAGCACTCCGCACGGGTCCGCTGTTCTGGCCACCCCAGGGTAGGGAAGGGGCTGGCGAATTCGGTCATCAATGAGGCTAACATTAATAAGGCGTTATCTGAGCGTAACACCTTTTTACAGCTAACGGAACTGATCCCAGACGTTCCGCCCTCGGAGACGTGGCACAGTTTGTGTGGGCCGAGTGGGGCGGTCCCGGCCGCGCCCAGTCTCGGCCGTCTCTCTATGTAGACTGGAGGTTCCCACGCATGTTCAAGACTCTGTCGTCTAAGAGCTGGATGGCGTACCCCGGTGAGCTGGATAAACTTCTGCGGGTTCCGCCTCCCAAGTACGAGGCAAAAGTCGTGACGGGGACCGGAGGGCTTTGGTCCCGGTTCGCACTCACGAATGGTGAGGTGACGAGAAGTCTCTAGCAACTCAGAGGGTTTGATAGGGTGGCCTGTTTTGGGTTTAAAACCCCCGCCCTGCACCTCTCCGTGGCCAGGCCGATCCACACTTACCCATTGAAGAGGGGAGGGGAGGAGATTTTCACCCTCATGTTGAGGATCCAGGCAACCGAGTGATCCTCACCCTGTTAGAGGTTTTCCCGATTGCGGTGACGGCTCTGCATGAGTCCAATCAGGGCCTGTTCGGAAAGGATTTTCAACGGGTCGTTGAGGAGGATGTTTCAGACCGGCGTGAGAACTACGCCAGTACGTCCTTCCGTCCCCCGCAGCCCTTTCGATTGAAGGGACGGGGCTTTTCCGTCAGGTAAATACAGTCAGTCTACTTCTCACGGCCATGGCCCTGAAGTGACCCCGCACCCGTAGTCTTGTCTCCTCGTGGGACATGAACAGGGTTCTAGAAACTCTGGCTGAACAACTTTTCGAGCCCTTGGGCTCCCGTCTCATGATAGAACCATCCATTGAAACGGTGTTGTTACTGGCGGCCGCCTCTGCTCAGAGGAGGAGTGCACTCCGTTCGTTGATAATCGAACCACATCCACTTCGAGCCGTATGGAGTTCGCAGGTCCCAGACCCGGGATTTCTGGCAAAAAAAAAACAGTCCGCAGACTTTCTTCCGGTACCGATGCAAAAATGTGATTAGTTTTGCTAGGTTAGAATATATAACTAATAGGTATTCATATTCAATGAATGCATTGATATATTCACTGGAAATGGAGATACTGTGTGCACAATAATTTGTTCTTGATTTTTCGAAGAAAAGTGATTGTGATGATTGGGATATAAGGTGCTTTGACCATGGATGCAAGCAAGTATTAATGGCTACACTCACACAATCGATGTATGTAGCCTCCCGACATGTCTTAGAAGTAGAGTTTACAAAACAAATCAGTGGTTATTTCAGATATCGACAGAATGAAAAAGTATGAATGCACTTTTGTAGCTGAAATTAAAACAGATATGCTGCCCATTTATATCAACAGGGACTGAACCTTTCCCTCCTAATAAAATGGTCAGTCCATGAGACATAAAGTAAACACTTTTATCACACTAATTATCACATAAATTTGTCCACCATGGTTCAAATCCTTTTGTGATGTTAAGTAAACAGAAACACACAAGGAATATCCTAATTTGGACACTAGTCTACCAACATTTAGAGTCCTTTCAAAAGCAGACCTGTTACAAACCTTACCATAACAAATGTTAGCAACACAACCAGGAGAACAGAGCTATGTACAATGTCATCGCATCACTGTTATATCTGTGTAGCCTATACATCATACACGTTCAACAATGCTATTCATAAAAGTGTTATAATTAGCGACTATAAGTGTGAAAGACCATGCTACAGGTTTGTCTGGTTGGGATGAATTAATGTGTGCACTGATTCCTATATATGACCCCCAGGGCATCCCCCCATCGACAATGCTTCCCCTGTGTGATCCCAGTAAACACACCCCCAACATAACAGTATCCTCCTCCCCATTTGGTAGGTTACATGTAGATTGTAGTTACATTGCCAAAATATGGCAAGGAATCACACAGTATGGGTGCTGTCCTATTCCCTAGTATAACAATGAATAAAACTGTAATTATGTTGTAATTTATTATGAATGCCTAAATAAATATAAATATAAATATACAACTTATTGTTATGGATGAAAGAAATAGTATGGAAGTAGCAAATATTATAACAATATTTCCCTTTATTCGATATCCAATATAATAGTAGTGGGTTCTAGCTCCGCCTATTATTGTCTTTCAAAACATGTTTATTAATAAATCAGAACCAAGCAGCAGTCATCAAATGAAGTTCATGAATGTGGTGAAATAGAATCATAAATCATAAAATCTGTCAGTGTTCCCAGGTGTCAGAATGTTGTACATAGTTTCACCTGTCACGGAAATTAAGTAGAGCTGTGGACAACTAACGCAATGTTGCAAGTTAACCATCACATGGGCTTACGCTACATAAAAGACTGAAACTGCCAATTGACTCAACAATTTTAGACAGTAATGTTGAAGTAGAAATTGGTTGCCAGGTCTGTCATTAAAAAAAAATGTTAGTCATAAAAAAGATGGCAAAGAATCACAATGCATGGTATCATTCTTGTTTTATATTTTCTCCAGTTCATCCAGACTGCTCTGTCCATGATTTCCGATGCGATAGTGGACAGTGCATTGCGGAATCAGCACGCTGCGACATAAAAGTGGATTGTATCGACAAATCCGATGAGAAGAATTGTGGTAATTTTGCTTTTGTAAAGACACTATTCCAGAGTGTCCAACTTAAGGAGGTACCCGAACTAGGATTTTAGATGCAGAGAGAGACTTTTGTGAGGCGCAAGCCCTATGGGGGTCTGTCTGGAAGCTCTGAAATACCATTTCCAGCACTCTCAGGATAGTGTGGTCAAAAAGATCCATATGAGCAATATTATGATAATTTAATGATAATATCTTCCTTGGCTCGTTGCATGAGGAAGCAGATCTTCGAAAACAGGATTTTTTCTATCGCATCGGGATTTGTGATTTTCAAGAAAACACTCCCGATGAAATTGGGATGGTTGGACACTCTTGTATTCTTTTGTACTTCTTATTATGGTGGCCGTTCATTTCACAATTGCCTGTAATATTGTCACAAAAAGAGTTGAATTCAGTACACAACCATTTCAACCGAGAGTCGATTAGGAGTGGGGTGAAATGTGAAAACTTTTATGGAATAATGCAATTCTGATATTTGTGTAAGTGAGCTATCCATCGTGGTCCAACGATGACCGCATCCTAAGGTACATCTAGGGGAATTGAATTATCATAGGGAGACTAACTCTTACTAATGTAGCAAGACACCTCTCCATTCTCATATTAAGGTACACCTAGGGGAATTGTATTATCATAAGGGAGACTAACTCTTACCAATGTAGCAAGACACCTCTCCATTCCCATACTCTGCCATTATCCAGCAGAGCCACTGAGTTGATGATTAGATTCCCTCCCAATGAGGAATCTTCAGTTGTGACATTGATACCAATCAGTGTGTTTACGGCATAGCCTACCCATGAGAACTCATTTAAAATACAGTAGTCTAGTGCAGTGGTATTCAATCTATTTTGCTTGGTGGCCCCAAACAAATAGCCTGCGTGTTAACAGTGTAGCTGACACATGAGGAATCATTCAAAATACAGTAGTCTAGTGCAGTGGTATTTAAACTGTTTTACTAGGTGACCCCTATCAAATCAACCTGCATGCTCACAGTGTAGTTGACACAGAAGGACTCATTTGAAATACAGTTGTCTAGTGCAGTTGTATTCAACTTGTTTGGTTGGTACGGTGACCCCTATTAAATCAGCCTGCATGTTCACGACATAGCTGACACATGCGGACTCAATAAATACAGTAGTCTAGTGCAGTGGTATTTAAACTGTTATTACCACTGTAAGGGAGGGTGGAGAGGAGGAGTGTGTGGCGAATTTTGGCTGGGGCTTGCGTAACAGGGTGGGCAAACAGCTGGTAGGGCTGTTGGTGCGGAATATGGGTTGGCAGTGGCGTGATCTTCATTTCAGAAGAGGGATAGCCATACGATAACTTATAGGAGTGGGGGAACAAGACTCAATTAGACCAGTTGGTGGTAAGGGGGAGTCAGCTAATGAGGGTGAAGGACTGTAAAGCCATGTCAGGGGAGTATGTTGCCACACAACATGAACTGTTGGTCTTTGTTGTACGCATGGAGAAGCGGGCTGAGACAAGGACAAGGGGTCCAAAGGTGATCGGATGGTGGAATTGTAGAGGGATTTGGGTAAATGTTATAGGGAGAGGGTGAAGGATAAATATAAGGATCTTTCAGTGGAGGTGTGGGATGTAGAAGAGGAGTGGAAGAAGTTCAAGGAAGCTTTTGTAGGAACAGCAGAGCAACTCTGTGGGAGGACTACGGATAAGGGTGGGTCAGCAAGTTTGGTGAACCAGGGGTGGTGGACAGAGGAAGTTAAGAGAGCAGTTAATGTGAAAATGGAATATAAGAAAATAGAAGAGTGCCGGGATAGGGGTGAGCAGACAGATGTAGCTTTACTGCATCTGTATGGTCATAAGCAGAAGGCTGCCAGTAGTGCCGTGGAAAGGGCATGGGCTGAAGCAGAGGCAAGTATCTATAGGCAATTGGAGGATGATGGGGGAAGAAGGAGATCTATAGGATGTCAAGTGACAGATAAGGAGGAAGTGTTAAGGGACTTGTTGAATCAGGGGTGGACTGTGAGCTTGAGCTCCCTAGTGCAGTGGGGGGGGGGGGTCATATAGATAAAGGATATTACAGCCTTGGGGTGAAGGCCGCGATGGGTAAGATGAAGATGGGTAAAGTTGTTGGAGTGGATGAGGTATTGGAGGTTTCTTGAGTGTAAGAACTGCTGATACTGCTGATAAGTTTAACCTTAGTCATCTTGGTGACTCTCCAGTGGCAGGTCCAGTGTAGGGTTTTAATGGGATGGAGACACCCTCCCCCCTTTCTCCTAACTTTTGCATAGTTAGGATTGCCACATTTCACAAGATCAATAGCAATTTATGTTCCCAAAACTGGCCGGTAGTCAGGTGGATAGGGGGGAGTATGGGGGTGTGGTGCTCCATCTCCCTCGGGATTTCCTACTGCTACCTTCTCTCAACAAAATATCTTCACTACATGCTCAAAGTCAAGTGTTGGTAGAGACTGCACACTCTTAAACTTATCGGCAATATTTTTCTACCAATTTTTACCAAAATATTTTTGTGAACCTAAAATGGTCGCAACCCCCAGTTTGAATACCAGGGTCTATTGGTAGTGTTTAGACTCGAGAGGACCACATTATCGCCTATCTGTAGTTTTCAGACTCTTGATCCAAGGATCGTGGTACATCGCCTGCACACGCCCTCTGAGGGGCGAGTACAGGTGTCTCTTCATCACGTCCCATCTCCATCACTCACGGGCCTCTAAGGATACTATCTCCCAGGGGATCGTTTCAGCCATCGAGAGAGCCTATCCGCAGGGAAGGGTCCAAGAGCGCACAACGTGCGGGCGCTTTCCTCTTCCTGGCTTCTCTTTAAAGGCGTCCCCTTTGAGGAATTTCTCCAGGCCGCGGCATGGAAATCGCCGAACACTCTCATAAGCTGCTATCTGCGCGACGTGCTTGCGCATTCCGCGCCTACCTGCAGGGTGGCACAAGCACCTCCCATTAGCGAGGTGCCAGGCTGGAGACTGAACATCCAGGGTACGCATTGCCCAGGTGAGTGCATCACCCTTCCGATTCCCACCGCCACGGTCGGTGGTAAGTTAGCAATAGTACGTATCTCATAAGGTAGGTGAGCTTCTGACGTAAGTTTACCCTACTTGAGGGAGTGGGCTATTTACGAAGAAGCGATACCTACTGTTTGGGTCCCGCCCACCTCCCCATCTCATCGGGGGATCTCGATATGTGTAATTGAATGACAGCTATGGAACGCCGATGTGGCGGATAAGACGACACCAGATTCCACTAGCTGGCGGGCAATTCAAAAGTTTGGTGGTAAAATTTTGGTGATATTTAGGCGTGGCGCCCAAATTCGCAATAGTACGTATCCCATATGGAAGGTATCGCTTCTTCGTAAGTAGCCCCACTCCCCCAGGTGGAGTGAGTTCACAGTGTAGCTGAGACATGAGGGCTCGTTTAAAATACAATAGTCTAGTGCAACAGTTCCCAAAGTGGGGGTCGCGACCCAAAAGGGGGTTGCGAAAAATACTACGCGGATCGCGAAACATGTCCAGGAAAGAAAACAAATGGCGACGATTTTCGCCGCGTTCAGCCAACAAAGTTTCTTTGATCAAGTTTGTATTTTGTTTATCTTTGATAAAGTATTTTTTTATCAGATGTTTTTTAAAACAAAAGCTACATTTCCGGCTATTTTTATCGATGTTTACAATATATGCGCAACGCGGACTACAGCTGTATCTTATCCTTTTTATAGACGCGAATGCAACCTATAAGTTTGACTCAAAGGACTGCGTCCGGCAAGAATGATGATTTTAAGCGTGCAGTAGCTCAGAGAACCTTGTGGTAGCATATGGTATATTATATTGGATATAAATGAACAGATGTGGCACAATCTGGTTCATTACTTGCTCAATTATCTTTCAATGATAACGCAAAACACGTTAGGCTTCGCCCGCAATGGTGGCTGTCTTCATTTTTCATTTCATGTGGTGTCACTTGTGCTGAATTTGGCGTTGATATTGTAACAAAAATAACGGACATAACCACAAACGAATTCACGCACTTTGCGCAGTGGTGTTCTGCTTTGTTTGTTTTGTTGTGTGGTGTTACTATAGTGCTGAATGTGCGATTTATATTATAACCCAAAGATTGAACATGATAACTCATTTTTTTCAAGCGCTTTGCGCGTGGTGGTTTTTTCTCTTATTTTGTATTGTTTTGTGGTGTTACCTATACAATTTGAAGAAGAGGTATTATACTTCAGTACAGTGATACTACCATCTAAATAGGAAGTGCATGGGAGAGGGGCTGTGGTCAATATTGGTATATCAATATCTCAGTGACCACTGGTCCGATTGTCCCGAAACTCACTATAGTAAGGGGTAGTCATTCTCTGGAAAAGTGACAAACGGCAAAGGTCAAATAACTGGTCAAATGTAGATGACCTCCGTTAACCTTCAAATTTGGCAGTGTGGTACATCTGTAAATTCTCCACAACATATGCAAAGGTCCAGCGCAAAGGTCAACCGGAAGCATTTTCGTTGCCATGTTGACTGCATCGATTCCTTGATTTGGTCTCAAGGAATCGATGCAGTCAACATGGCGTATGTGTGTATGTGTGTTGGTGTGCGTGTGTGTGTGTGTGTGTGACGCTGTGCTTGTAAACACCATAAGTCGAGCATGCCTGGTTGGATCAAGTTCATACTTGGCATGTATGTTCCCCATAATGAGTACATGATCCCTATTGTTTGTGGGAGAGGTCAGAGATCATCTGAGGTCAACAGAGGTCAAACTCTGACAACCTTGTAAACACTCTGAGTCAACCATACCTAGCCCGATCAACTTTAAACTTGGTATGTGGCTTTCTCATGATGAGTACATGGACCCTATTGATTTTGGTGGAAGTCTAAGTTCATTTTTGGTAAAAAATAGAATTTTTGTGAAATTTAGGTTTTTTGGTACTTTTGCTTGTAAACACGCTAAGTCGACCATGCCTGATTGAATCAAGTTTTTACTTGGTATGTATGTTCCCCATAATGAGTATATGATCCCTATTGTTTTGAAGAGAGATCAGAGGTCATCTGAGGTCAACATAGGTAAAACTCTGAAAACCTTGTAAACACGCTAAGTCGATCATGCCTGGTCCGATCAAGTTCAAATTTGGTATGTACCTTTCTCGTAATGAGTACAAGAGACCTATTGCTTTTAGTGCAGGCCCCAGTTCATTTTTGGTCAAAAATGGAGATTTTGTGAAATTTAGGTATTTTTGGTACTTTTTGCTTGTAAACACGCTAAG
>JAODUJ010076528.1:0-17690 GCA_027564615.1 Psolus chitonoides | reverse complement strand
GTGGTAAGTTATTTTATTTTATCCATATCAAGTGTAATATGAGGTACATATGAGAAAATTAAACAACAAAATAGTGTAGGCCAATAGCGTGTATTGGTATGATATTGTTAATTGACTTTGGAGGTGTGAGCCTATATACATAATTCTAACTGTTTAGTGCTTTTTGTTGGCGTACTTATACCAGTTCAGAGTAATAAACTGGTTTACATTTTACCTCATTTTTATTGCATATACCTACGATTACACATTACTTAAAAATAGTATTGTTCAACTTTTTTCAAGGCATCAACTTAACAATACATTTTCTACCTTCAAATATAATTTTTAATTTTTGTTGTTGTTGTGTGATAAGTAACTATGCTATGCTCGTGTGTTTTCTTTATTTATCTACACAGGAGGATTACACTCTGTGTTATGAATTGATGCAAACGTATGAACAAATGAACTCGGAGTTATAGAGAGAGCACCGTTATGGAACTGCTTAGACATGTTGACAGCCCTTGGTAGAAGCGATAATCTCTTAATATGTAGACAAAGAGGAGGAATGCATTCTAGGTTATGTTTTCAATAATTATGACCTTATAGAGACAAAGTAATCACGAAAGCGCTTAATCACGAAAGCGAATTTTATGCTGATTGAATATATTGGCCGGACCTAACTCTTCCAGGCCCGGATCCAGGGAGGGGGTGAGAGGCGTGGGGGCGTACGCCCCCAATTTTTGCAGAGCAATGTATTTTTTGTATTGTTATTGTACTCCAGTCCTGCAAAACGTAATAATATTTATTCTGAGATGCCAGGAAAATGCGTCTAAGACAATTAATGTGAAAATCATAGATCCCTTATCTACCCTCCCACCATAAAAAGTTTGTTATCAAAATAGAGCTCTTGAAATGTTTTGGGCAAATTAACGTGCGCTAGCTTCAATTCGCTTGTATTAGTGATATATACTCTATTAAATGGTCGAGTCAGCTCGCTAGCTTCAACACAAACTACATCTGGTACATCAAAAATGCGGTCTCGAAATACGGTCAACATTTTTTTGTAAAAAAGGTATGTATATACAATTGTAGGGTAGGCTCACCCCTAGGATTATAGAGCATACATTTATCAGTACTCGTCAGAGAAAAAGATCGATAAAATAGCTAAATTTCTCACTTCATCTCCAATTTCGAATGTTCGTACAATAATTCTATTGCCTAATTAAAATATCGGACAGACTAAACATGGTACCCGAAACTTTTACGAAAAATTTGACTCCAAATGATGCTAAATGATGCACCAGATTGCATCTGAGGGTACCTAATTATTCAACAATTTCACAAAGGAGAGGGGAACACCCCTTCCCCAGGACGGTGATCACTGGTGGGCACGCCCCCCCCCCCCTTGCAGAATCCTGAATCCGCCCATGGTTACCATCATACTTTCAAAAAGATACTGCAGCAAAATAGGAGCAAAGGAGCAAAATAGAGGCATGGAGTCACTGTGAAAGTTAGAGTTTGTTTCACCGAGTGAATACAAACCAAAATCAAGTTACCAAATGACCCAACATGCACTATTTATTTACCAGAACGCTTCAGCTTTGCCACCGAGAAAGTACTTCGTGCACCTGGAATATCATATATGGCTAGCAAATGGATTTGAAATCATCATTACTGGGAATTTGACAGCCAAGTTATGATTATTTTATCATATGATGGTGGTATTGTTAACAGGAAAACCAGACAATATTTGATGTGAATGGTAAGTGCTGGTAAGCTATCGCCCTCGATTGAAGATGTCAGATTCGATCATTCGAGTTCTCTGATCTTTAAGAGGCAGGTAGAGTCAGAATGAAATATTCTACAAACAATATACGTTTTAGACTGTTGAGGACTAAGAACAAAGTCGAGAAGTGAAGATCCCATCTTTCTACTATATTCCAATACAGTGATAAAAGATGTTAAAGTTTATTCATTTTATTACCGAATCAGGGAAAGTCTATTCAATGATGATGTCACTTCATTACTTTTGTGAAAAATCTGTTATCACCTTTTTTTTACAGCTGAAGCGCACTTGTTAACAAGGATTTTTCTGATTTGCCATTAGGGTTAGGATTAAAGGTTAGGGTTTATTGACTATCAACAATCGATCTATTATAATCGGATAGCCAATGAAGGAAATTCTTGTTGTGCGCATCGACCTATTTTTTATGCTCAAATTCAACACTGAAATCAGAATGCTGTGTGATATCAGTAGGCCATATAGTTGATATCTATTATAGGGGGTTAACAAATAAATTCGTGAATCCCATCGTGTTGGCATGGGACGTTGTAGAATCCTAGATATCTATTTGGGAGGTCAGCTATAAAAAGTTTAAACCCTTGCTCTTTAGATCCACTGTCATAGGTTGGAGTCCATGAAAGGAGACGAGAGACGACATCATCCTTCTTCCTGTAGCTATGTCCGGCCAGTTTCAGTCTTCTTGATCTCATCTTGTCAGTGGATGCGGGTAGACTTCCGCAGATTTCTGCATTGCTGACATGGTGATCCCAGACATGGTGATCCCCCGCCATAGAAAATATGCTTTCCTACTGATTTAGCTAATTTACTGGACATTTCATTGCTGTGTTATCCACAAACATTGCACCATTTTGCATTTAGCGACCCGTGAATTGCATTTTTACCCATTTCGGTTGACTCCTCCAGAAATCCCCCTCTCCAAGTCAAATTTCTTGCTACATGTCGGCCGTTGTGTATAATTTCTGCGCTCCACCATCGTCCATGGCGGAAAAAGGCCAAATGGATTATAAAAAATATGTACATCAATAAGGATCTTAAATTGAATCATGAGCATGTCATCGATTTCCGGGACACTGGCGATTAGTGTTTATCTAGCGTGGTAAGTGACTTTTCAAAATTGAACCACCTAAATAATATAAAATCTCGAACACAAATTTTAATTCCAAAGATAACAAGTTACACCATATCGCATGTAAGGACACTGAATAATTATCAATAGGAAGGGGGACACCTTCTCCCCTTAGACCTCTCCCCCAGGATGGCGATCACAAAAAGGCATACCCCTCCCCCAGCAAAATCCTGGCTACGCCACTGTGTGATCCTTATCGACTTTACTGTTAAAGGCTGATCTTAGAAGCCCAGTGTAGCATCCGTCTAGTTGCTTGGCAGTCTTGCGAGTGATGGTCCATGCTTCACAGCCGTAGAGAAGAACAGCTGATTCTCTTGTGCTTGGAAGAGGTTGATCTTTAGGCTTCCTCTGCTCATCTTTGATCTCCAAATGTTCCCCATTTTGTCTATGGCTCTCCATGATTGTGCTTTTCTGATGTCTTTCTCTGAACATTAAATATGTCCTCCCGAGGTACTTAAAGTAAAAAGAATGTCATGTCTAGAAAGGGACAAGCATGGAGCGGGCGCCTGCGCTTGCATAAATTGCATCATATATGACAGTCCGACATTCCCACTGCAACCAAGATAATAATAATAACAATAATAATAATAATGTATGCTTTCATATAACGCTTTAAACATGTGTCTCAATGCGCTTTACATCCATTACCCCTGGTCATTGGTATAACTCGTATGACCCACACATACGTGGGTACAAGGCTGCCGAGATCAGCGCCCAATTCACAAGTTACATCTGGCAGGTACCCAATTAGTACCTGGGTGGAAAGGGACGGTGGAGATAAAGTGTCTTGCACAAGGACACACCGGAAAAGCTGAGCGGTCCTGAGAGGATGGGCGACAGGACTCATTAGCGTAATAGTGTCTCCATGCTCTCGACGGTAGTCGAATGCAGATGATGATGATGATGAGGTACTTAACATTTGTTATTCTCTCTATGTAATATTCCTCTCCACTTGTCATGTTTGTAGTGATGAATATACTCAGATATAGCTTCTTCAATAGGGGATATACTCCAGCAAATTTGATAGATCATGCGAGTGGTAGTCCATGACGTCATAAATTGACGCCCTGCTACTGCATGTATACCACAGATGCAGGCTGTATACCGTAAACGTTACGAACATTGATGTACATAATTTGTGAGCAATGTGCAATACGGAGCCTCTACTACGTCATCATCATATCGCATAATCTACCGATCTTCGGACTACTAACATGGCAACTGTCACGCATGCGCACTGAGTTAGAGAATATCCCCCATTGTTGCAGTTCGTTTTAGTTATAGCCCATGGTCATGTTGTACCTAATACGCACAGCTGGTACAGTAACTACTGGAGAAGGTTAATAACACATAACACATGTTGAACTAGGATACAGGGTTAGGGTTAGCGGTGTTAACAAATTGTTACCACACTCCAGTAATTACTGGCGAAAGTGATCAACCATGCAAAAAATGATGCAACAGCAATTACCTCTCAGCTATATGTGAATCGGTTGCTGCAGTATATATTATATATTATATATAAGCTACGGCAGTATTAACTCACACGTAAGCCTTCTGCAGTGTATCCTAACGTTAGGCCTGGGCTAGGCGAAGTGCGCAAAAACAAATTGGAATGCTTTTCTGAAATAAGATTCTGGTGAACAGATTCCTTCGGGCAAATATATACGTCCCGAACTGTACAATTCTCAATAACTATACTTGTTACAACAAAATGTCCACTAATATTGCCCGAATTTTGGCATGTTGTGTGTCAGCATGTTGTACAAATTTCCCGTCTAAAGGAAGGGGATCTTTATGCCGCATATGCTCCTAAACCTATGATGTTATCAAAGAATCATTGTTCCAATTAATATAGACCAAGCCTACATTGCATAACCTTTTATGAATATCTGCCTAGTATGAAGTGAGAAAAAGAGCAACCGTGTATTACACAACGGCGCGCGAAGCGTGCAACATGTTTGGGGGATTTTCCGAAAATCAGATTCGGGTAAACAGATTCGGGCAACATATTCGGTCAATCATTTACTTCCCAAAATGTACAATTCTTATCAACTACACTATTTACAACAAAATCCCAGTACTGCCCGAATTTTTGTTGATATTTTGCCCGAATCTTGGGTCTCAAAACACTTTTTGGGGCAAACTGCCTGCCTGTCCTCCCGCCTCGTACACATAAGCGTAGAATAACCTTCGCCAGATACAGGAGCCACTCTATTCTTACTCCACATTGCAGTGGTCATGCTTTTTGCCTAATTGTGCTCTCCAGGGTGTCTGGAGATCCCGCTGGGTGCTTTCTCTTACCTCCTACGGAGCTAAATAACCCAGTTCTGCATTCTAAGAGTTTCAAACGCGAGCTTATTTGCTACCTTGGTGATTTTTCGTTAACATTATCTTATTAAATAAGTTTTTTTTGCTGTTAGTGCATGGTAGTTCATGACATAAAAATGGTCACTCCATCTCCTTTTTACGTTTGCCTCATCTGGTAATAGTTTTCCTTTATTGTCTCTGATACTAGGCCTATCACCTGGTTTACTATTGCTATTGCAAAATTGTCTGATAATCCTGTACAAAACTCCCATCCGATTCTGTGTTGCTACCTTCTCTGCCTCTGTTGTCATTTTGTCGACCATCTTCCTTTGATATGCACGTACGCTCTTCCTAATTTCCTTGTGTATTCCTTCCACCTAATATTTTTTATTCTTTCTGATTTTGTATTTCCTATTTCGCTCTTTAATTTCCTTCTTTGTGTCACTTCTCCCATGTTATTGTTGAAACCCACCCTTTCTTTTACCTCTTCCTGCGACCTAGTACTTTATCGACCGTTTTATAATTTCCCCTTTGAAATATGTTCCAACATTCTTCTACACTTGCATGGTTCTCAGTCTCACAGTTCTCTAACACTGTAAACTTATTCATGGGCTCTAATGTAAAACCTTTCCTTGTTTGCCGATTATGTAATAAATAGTTACTCTCTCTCCACATTTTCATCTCTTCAGCCTTGAAAACTATAGTCTAATATTGCTACAACTAGGTGGTGGTCACTTCCAAATCAGCCCATCTCATGACCTTCTCGTCGAGCAGTGATCTTCTGTATCTTCCATTGATGGTAATGTGGTCAATTTGATTTCTGTCCACAACATTTGGGCTACTCCAAGAAAATTTATGATTTTTTGTGCTCGAATGGCGATTCTCCTATTACTAAGTTGTTCATTCCACAAAAGTCCACGAACATCTCACCATTTATATATCTCTTCAAGAATGTAGAGGAAAAAGAGGGCGTTCTTACATGAGAACATCCAATTCACCGTAATCCCTCCAATCCCAATCAAATTTTAACATACAGGTGAGTTTAATTTAATTTTAAGATTTCCATTCATTACTCCCATCCCCTGGCTGCTCATTGATTTACTTCTGTGCACATTTGCTAATCCAACCTTTCCATTTGCATCACCTAATAAGATGATTTAATCAAGTTTCGAAATCCTATCTATCTCTTTCTGTAGTTGCTCATAAAAATCGTCCTTATCTTCTATACTTGCACGACTGTCATCCTTACGAACTTTTAATTGAATCTTGCCCTAATTGTCCTCTCACTCACTGGTGTCCCCTATCAAACGCTGTTATGCTTCTTTGTTTAAGACAATAGCTACTACTCTTTGATATTTATCCTCCCATCTGGAGTATAACATTGCTTCTGTCGATGGTCGCAGTCTTCCAATCCTATTCACGTAACTTCACACTTATATTATATTTTCTTATTTCCTCAGTTGAAGCTGCTGCTTTTCTAGTGACATAAAGTGTCCTGACATTCCAGCAGCCTATTTTATATTTTTTACTTAGCATGGTCAGAGATCTAATCTGGTAAATTTCACGCATTCTGCCTTAACTGCTTGTGGTATCAGGGTTGTCTTCAAAATGTTTATTTTTGCCTGCTGCTAGGCCAGAACCAGGTCCCATTCTGGTTTCAACATGTACCATCTTGTACCAGCTTGATATCACGCCTAGGTTCTGAGAAGTAATAACCATGTATTAGTATAGGCACAATGTACAGCAAAGTCCGTGTGTATGACGAAAACACAAATATTAATTATATCGGGGGAGAAATCCGGGGTGTATACCCCTTGACCCCTTAGAAGGGCGGCGGTGAGAGTGGAGTCTCACTCTTTCAGGGATCCTGAAAGCGTGAAATTCACGATTTCAGGAATCAGTAACTTTGAATCTCTGTAAATTATTTAAAACATGTTCACATGAACACTTGGTATAAAACCACAATGCGATATTATATATACAGGTTATACAACGGAGAATGGATGGCTCAGTGGACTTCAACCGCGGATGGCAAGATTACAAATATGGCTTTGGGAATCTTGAGACAGAATTTTGGCTAGGAAACGAGCATATTTCAATCATGACTGCCCAGAAGAGATACCAGCTGCGAATAGAACTCACCGGTAGAACGGGTGGTCCGCAATATTACGCCAAGTATTCCTACTTTGGCCTCGCTCCCGAAAACTACTACTACAAACTACACATATCGTCTTATTCTGGCAACGTTGGTACGTATTCTTTTCGTTTTAGACGAATGGTAGATAACGATTTAATTATAACCAGAAGTTAGAAGCTATCCATCCATCTATCTATATATCCATCCATCTATCTATCTATCTATCTATCTATCTATCTATCTATCTATCTATCTATCTATCTATCCATCCATCCATCTAGTAGCCTATCAGTAGGCCTATATTCGATGGGCCAATCCGAACGTAACTGTGAATGCACTGAATCCTCGATTCTGATCGGTCAGGAGTTGAGCGTCGAATTGGCAGAAGCCAAATCTATAGAAGATGTTTTAGTTTTCCATCTCCCTGTATCAATTTTACCATGATGGATGACTCGTTTTGCCCGAATCTCCTCGATCAGGGCTTAAAATCACGAAAAGCTCTGAAACTTGGCGAGGTAGTAGATAATTTCCTTCTCTATCACAAATATTTGACGGAAGATCTCGAAATACTGATCTTTTAATAATTTAATCCAAGACAGTTGTCGATAACATACCGCCGAGCAATGTAAACATTACGCAATAGGCCAAGCGAAGCGTCTCCAAAAACGAAAGTGCGCCACCAACTAGATAGAGCAACACGTTCTTAGAACATTGACTTTTTGAGAAACGGCGGTCAAATTATCACTATGGGCACATCTGTGATGGATGTTCATCAAACTTCATAACTGTTTGCTCATGGGTTTGGGTCAAAGGTCATCTAGAGAGGATATTAGGTCGTTGTATGAAAACACACAAAGGTCTTCTTCTCCTACATAATTTATAATAGAGTATTGAAATTGGGTCATAATTAATCTTGGGTAGTGCTGCCGTCGAGGTGCACGTTCAGGGATTTTCAGTGAAAGGTCATTTGAGGTCAATAGGATCAAACACTAAAACATTATAAAACAGTCTAACTTTATAATTTTATCTTTAATTGAGTTTATTCTTGGTGTTGGTATACATGTTCCTCATAACGTGTGTACAATTCCAATTGCCTTTGCTGTTGATCAAATGTCATCTGAGGTCAATAGGGGTCAAACACTGAACACCTTATAGGTTACTCATAATGTGTACATGATTCATGTTATTGCTGATCCCGAAAGGGACAAGCCTAAAGTCCTCTGTGTACGTCAGTCAGCTATGTCACTCTTGTCACTTACTCTGTCACGCCACTTTAGCTTGTAAACACGCCGAGTCGACCATGCCTAGTTGGATCGAGTTCAAACTCGGTATGTAGGTTTCGCATGATAAGTACAAGGATCCTGTTGATTTTGATGGAAGTCTGAGCTCATTTTTGGTCAATAATGGGAGTTTTGTGAAATCTGGGTATTTTTCATACTTTTTCTTGTGACCACGCTAAGTCGACCATGCATGATTGGATCAAGTTCATACTTGGTATGTATGTTCCCATAATGAGTACATGATCTCTGTTATTTTTGGGAGATGTCAGAGGTCATCTGAGGTCAATAGAGGTCAAACACTGAAAACATTGTAAACAATCTAAGTCAACCATGCTTAGTCAGACCAAGTTCAAATTCAGTGTGTAGGTTTCTGATGATGGGTACAGGAACTCTATTGGTTTTATTAGAGGTTTGAACAATTTGGGTAAAAAACGGAAATTTCGTGAAATTTAGGTATTTCTGTCACTTTTCCCAGGAAACACGCTGAGTCAACCACGCCTAGTTGATTCAAGGTCATACTTGGTATTATGTTCCCCGTAATAAGCTCATGATCCACCTGGTTTTTGAGGGAGGTCAAAGGTCATTTGAGGTCAATGTAGATCAAACACTGAAAACATTAAAATACACGAAAGTTAATTTTTCGGAGCCTGTATAGTTGCAAAAACGTAGCTTGCGAGGTCCTCACGACCTTTTCATTCAGCGTTGTGAATAGAGAGGCATAGGCCCGGTCCCACCGCCTGAACTTTGCTGGAGCGTTCCTGGAGCGGTGAAAAAAAATCATCACCGCTCATCACCGCTCGTTACCGTTCACCACCGTTTAACAGAAGTTGGCCCCCGTTAAGGCAACGCCGTATACGCCCGGCCACCGCTGATGGTTCCTCCTACCGCTCCGAAACTTTTGAGCTGCACAAAATATTGCGAGCGGTGAGGAGCGGGCAATTTTCCGCTCCGGCAAAGTTCACCACCGCTCCAACAACGCCCAGTCAAAGTTTGGCACCGCTAGACGCAAGTTCGTGGACGCTTTGGTCCGCTAGGCCAACGCAGACATCTTGAACGCTGGACCACCGCTGCTTCGCCAGCTTTGCCCGGGCGGTGATTAAACGTTGCACAAACTTTGGTGGAGCGGTTGTAAGCGGTTGTAAGCGTTTTACGAGCGGACACGGGATTGCTGGAACGGTGTCGGGCGTTGAAGCAGCGATCCATCGTGGTGATGAACTTTGGTTTGGCGTTGGTATGGAGGTGTCGGAGCGGTGACCAGATCTCATACTTGGTATGTGTGTTAACCATAGTTAGTACTGTACACGGTCCTTGTTTGTCTTTGGTCAAAGGTCAACATAGGCTCACACACTAAAAATTGACCAGAATTTGGCTATAAATATGGGGAGAAATGGACCAGGAGCCCATTTGGAATCGAGCTGCCGTCATTTATATCGAATTTGCTCAAAGTTACAGTAAAACTGTACTACCATGGATGCTGATAGACTTGCTATGATTGGTGCACTAGTCCAGCAGCAGAATCAGAACCTCCTCAAATTGCAACAAGCTGTTGACAGAAGGAGAAGAGAGAGAAGAAGGAGAGACAGAGTTGTGTGGGTCAGACAGTGGATACTGAGAAGGCCTGAACATGGACTGTATGACAAGCTGATGGTGGAGCTGAGGAATGAGGATCCACGAGCCTTCCAGCACTTCATGAGGATGCCAACAGCCATGTTTGATGAAGTTGTACAGAGGCTGACCCCCAGATTGACCAAGCACGACACCAATTACCGAGCAAGCCTGGAACCTGGTCTCAAAGTGGCAATCACCCTACGGCACCTGGCCTCTGGTAACACCTACAGAAACATGCAATACGCCTGGAGGGTTCCCCACAACACCATCAGTAAAGTAGTCAGAGAAGTGGTAAAGGCCATCATTGAGGAGTGCACAGATGAACTCTTGTTTTGCCCAACAAATGAACAAGGATGGAGAGACCTGGCTGACCAATGGTACCAGAGATGGAACTTTCCCCACACAGTTGGTGCCATTGATGGCAAGCACGTGGCCTGTAAAGCTCCTCCTAAATCTGGCTCAGAATTCTACAACTACAAAGGCTTTTACAGCGTGATCCTGTTTGCCATGGTGGATGCTGACTACAAGTTCACCTACATTGACGTCTCACGCAATGGCTCATCCTCAGACGCTCAGATCTACAACGAAAGTGATCTCCATCGTGGGCTGGACCAGAACAGGATTCATGCCTTTCCTCAGCCAGACCCCCTACCCAATGACAATCAGGATGTGCCTTACTTCATCATCGGGGATGACGCCTTCTCACTGCGGACCTACCTCATGAAGCCGTACAGCACCAGAAACCTCACCCATGAAGAGCGCATCTTCAACTATCGACTGTCCAGGGCAAGACGGGTCGTGGAGAACGCCTTCGGCATCCTGGCCAACAGGTTCCAGATTCTGCTCACCACCATGCAACATCACCATGAAACTGTCAGAACCATCGTGGAAGCTTGCTGCATCCTTCACAACCTGATGCGCACCCGCTACCCAGTGCTCCAGAACAGACTTGTGGACTGTGCACAACCAGATGGGAACCTACAGCCTGGGGCATGGAGAGAAGGACGGAACTTGGAGGACACTATCGTTGTGCAAGGCCCCAACACAGCCTCACGTGATGGGAAGAGGCAGCGAAACCTACTCAAGCATTGGTGCAACTCCCCAGCAGGATCAGTGGACTGGCAGGAGAGAATGGTGGCTATCAACTGAACACTGTGCAGAACACTGAGGAGACACTTGTGCATTGTACATATTGTATATACTCATGTTTATTACTTTGTTGTAAATGTTATTTGACATTGTTAAAGGAACTCGAACGTTAATGGGGCCCCAGTATTGGAAGGAGATATATTAGGAGAAGATTAAAACAAACTTATCAGAATGTAACTAACATATAAATAATGACACAAAGTAAACGTAATTATTCAAGTCATTGTAAATAAAACATATGATTAAGGAGTAATATGATACTTATTCAAAAAATATATATATTTTTTTATTTCTCTTGAACGAGGTGAGGGTTTGGTGATTTCGTAATTCATTTGGGAGAGAATTCCATGATTTTGCACCAGAGTATTTAAAGGATTGCTTGAAAAGTTAGGTATTGTGTTTGGGCGGGACTACATTTAAAGAATCGACATTACGAGTATTGAAACCATGTCTGTCATAAAACATTTCTATTTCAATCTTTAACCCTTCCCACTTGAAACAATTTTCCAATGGTTATTGCAGGCCAATGCCTCCACCTCAATTGCCTGGTTAACGCTAATTAGTGTCAGGAGTTAACAGGACAGGAGTTCATTTCTGAAAATATTTGAGGAAGTTTGGACTTTAAAAATACTCGGGTGACACGGCCATAAGTGTGAAATTATTTTGGGGCCATATGGGAAATACTCAAAGAAGAATCACACGGGTAATCACTTTATTGGGGTTACACAGGAACTTTGCAATCTACAAAGTTTTATTTTCATTATTAAGTAAATAAAGTAGTCAAGAATAGTTTAATAAAAATGCTGTTTATTAAAGCTCAAAGCTTTTGAGAACACCCAAACACACAAGTGCACATGCAAACAATAAACAGCAAACATCAAAACATCTGGCCAGCTCCTCCCTTAAACAAAAATCACATGAAATATCTGAGCAGTCCCTTCAACACATCACAAGCAGTCTCAATTCTCCTCGGTGGTGGCCCTCATCTCTGCAAGTACATCAGCAGTCACTTGAGCTGAGGTGGTGATTGGTATGGGTGGAGCGTTCATCTCCTGCCTCTGGAGCTCCTGGAGAATCCCCCCTCGCTGACGGCGCTCATGTTGGTGTGGTTAATGGAGGGAAAGTTCGGCATGTCTGACAACATGAGTCCTTCGTTGGAGCTCATTGGGGTGGAGGATGGCTGGCTGACTCTGGGTGTCTGCAATTGCTGGAAGTGCTGAGGCTGATGCTCAGGCTGAGACTGTTGCTGGAAGTCGAGAGACTGCTGCTGCTGGAAGCCGTGAGGCTGGGGCTGGAAGTAATGCGGCCGCTGCTGGTAGAAGGTGAGTGTGGGTGAAAGTGCTGATGCTGGACGTGGTGGAGCTGGACGAAGGGGGTGGGGGATGGGTCGCTGCATCTCGTGGAGGATGGTCGTCATCCTCTCCACTGTGAGCTGGTACTGGGCCTCCGGTAGTCGCTGGAGAGACTGGGACATGTACTTGATGAAGGGCTGCCTTGCATGGCTGATCTCCTGGGCTTGTACCAGTCTCTCCATGAGGGCGTTGGTGGCCTTCATACAATCCCTCATCTCCAACATCGCAGGGGAGTCTTCAGGCTCGGCTCTGGTGGCGGCACGGCGTGGTCTGGTGGTGGTGGAGGAGGGACCTGGTGAGGGGGTGCCCTGGGACCTCGTGACTGCCGCTTGAGTTTCAATGAGCGAGAGGGAGCCCTCGTCCTCTTCCTGTTCCTCGACGTCGTGGGAAGGCTGGCGAGAGGTGCTGTCCGAGGGCTGGGCTGCTGGAGGCTGGCTGGCTACAGGTTCCTGTGTGAGGGGTATGCTTCTAAGTGGCTGACCTTTCCTGGGCTTCACCTCCTTGTGCAGGAAGGCGCAGTTCCTCTGGACGAACAGTTCTCTGTCCGTCAAGTTCGCTGCAGCCTGGCCAGACTTCTTGGAGAGAAGCTTAGCGTAGAGGTCCCGGACTGACTTCCACCATGTCCTGAGAGCTTCAGCTCCCTCCTCAATGTCCAGCTCTCTTGCCTTCCTGGTCCAAAGCACCGTCTTCTTCTTTGTATCTTTGTAGTCGGTGGCCCCCTTCCTCCACAAAAGTTCGTGCTCCCGGACCCACTCGATGAGTTGCTCCTGAGTGTCATTGTCGAGCAGGAGGGCCTTGCGGCGAGACTTCTTCTGAGGCTGACACTGTTCATCGTCCCTCTCCAAGTGTGGGTGCTGATAGTCAGAGTCTGAAAAATATAACAATTGAATAAAAATAATAAATAAAAAAATAATAAATTTATAAATGAAACATATACTATTTAGATCAATTTGTATTGATTTTTCATTGCATTCATCACATTATAATTACCTTCAGCACCAGCAGCAGCACGGCCCTCCTCAGGTTGGTCATCACCAGGGGGTAGCTCCTCATCGTCAGGCTGGTCCTGTGTCAGGGCCTCCTCGGGCTCGTCATCAGAGTCTGCAAAATATAACAAATGAATAATAAATGAGCAATGTCAATGTGAAAGAAAGATTATGGTTATTATTATTATTATTATTATTATTATTAAATTTCATACATTTTCATTGGTGATTGATTACCTTCATCAGCAGCTGCCCCTGCCTGGACTGTGGTAGCAGTGGCTGTGGCTGTGTTAGCAGTGGCTGTGCTAGCAGTGGCTTCTGGTGTGGCCTGACTGGTCTCTGCAAAATATAACAATGGAATAATAAATTAAAAATGTTGAAGTAAAATACATAACAGTATTTTTTCACAGTTGTTAAATATTTCTTGACACAACCAGTGGGCCACACATTACGAAATGTTTAGTCCGTTTTGCCTATACAAAAATCAACAGCGAATTACGTGGGTGAATCAGCGTGCGTTGACCTATCATGGGGAGCAAACTTTATCGCCCATTTTTTTCATTCCAGTTTGAAAACTTCAACAAGTACATTCATATTCATGTCCTAATACATAAGTTAACAAACACCCACCGGCATTGGAGGAAAATAGATTGTCATGAATTATGTATAGATTTTTGTTAAATATTCATATCATATGTCTGGTTCTAAATTCAAATTGGAACACTGCATTATTTGAAAGGGTTAAAAAAATCTGCTAACAATGTGAGGGTTATCCTTCGGAGAAAAAGCGTATCATACTGCATCTAGAAGACGTGTTCTGCATGAAAACTGTTTTGAGTTAAGGAATTTATTAAATTAACACTAAAGCTACACAGCCTATCAAAGGTATAATAAAACGCAGCCATGTCGAAGAACAACACAGCCTTTCGAATGGTAACGTCGACTTCCCTGAGCTGATCTGCCGCCTGTTCCATTTTGTCACTAAGGGATTGCTTGAATTTTTCAGACACATCTTTTTCATTATAAGAGGTAACACTCATTCTGTTATGTCTTATTAATTTTTGCATGTATGAATTCTTTCTTAGGCCAGTAATTTTTCTGTACTCTTCAAGAATTTTGTGTAGAATCTATTATTCTTTGTTCAATTTCGGCGGGAAGATTTCCGTGAACACCGCCGCCTTACACGCAGTGATTGCCGGGTTCACGTGGACGTCGCGTGATTTGGAAAATTCGTATTAAACAGGTGACATCGCCGTGCAGTACAACCAATTATGTCAGGTTTATTGAAAGGCGCGGTTATCGCCTTCATGCGGTGGGAAATTTCCAAAACAGACAGACCTGCACAAGTATATTTGTAATGATATATTTACCTGACTCCATTGGTTCAGCTGCCTGCTCCGTAATGATCTTCTTGGAGGCTGCTGCCTTTCCTCCTCCAGCCTTCCTCTTCTTTTGTCCACGTGCCATGATGAACTTCAACTATCGACTTCTATCAAAAATCTATCAGAGAACAAAGCGATCCGTTCAGCTCCGTAGTCAAAAGCGGTATGCCGCTAAACCAACTTTAAACCCACGCCGAGCCAACGCCCGCATGCGCAGAACGCCGCTCGATCAACGCTCGCGTCACCGCTAAACCAACGCTCGCTACCGCTCGCTACCGTTAAACCAACGCTAAAGCAACGCCGGCTTCAGCGGTGCACCGCTAAGGCAACGCCCGTGTTTTCGATTTTTTTCCCTTTTTGAGCGCGGTGACGAAATTCGGCCCCTCTCCCTACCGTTCAAGGAACGCTCTAACAAAGTTCAGGCGGTGGGACCGGGCCTTAGCTGCGTTTCTGTAACTATATAGGCTCTGAAAGGGTAACTTTCTGTATTTTATAAACATGAAAGAGCCCAATATCCAGTCTACACGCTGTTACTGAAAACATTGTAAACAGTCTAGAATACATCAAGTTCAATCTCAGTTCGTAGGTTCCTTATAATGGGTAATGGGTCACGATGGTACTTTGGTAGTGCCTCCTTGGGCCCTAAAAGGTTTTGGGCCCTATTTTTTTTATAGGCCTTAACAAATGTTGGCCCCTGATTTTTTTGGCCCTATGTTTTGGGTCCGAAATTTTGTTGGGCCCTTAATATTTTTGGGCCCTAACATTGTTTGGGCTTGAAATTCTAATCCTGGCCGCCGGCCATAATGTGATGGCTCGGTATTCATCTTGCTATTTCGCAGCTAACTTGGAAATAAAACATCGCATTACCGGCCAGTGGCCGGTAATGCGATGTTTTAGTGGCCGGTAATGCGATGTTTTATTTCCAAGTTAGCTGCGAAATAGCAAGATGAATACCGAGCCATCACATTATGGCTTAATTAAAAATGTTAAGAAGGCGCGAATAGTAACTGTTTTGTGTCATCATGTGTTCGACAGGCTAGCTGTTATACCGATTGCTTATTGCTTATAATGTATGTGAATGTATGCAATAACATTGGCAAAGAGCTTGTAACCGCGCGCGAAGCACGCATATTCATTTAAACGATTTAACGTTGAAGATAAAAATAGACCTGTTACTGGGATCAAATTTCGAGTAAATCATAGTACAAATCCTTTCTACCCTACAGAAATACGCTGGTTATATAGGCTAGCTATAATATAACTAAAAATATAGGCTATAGTATTAGTAACGTCACCGACATTATGAAAAATACTGATGGTGTTTTTTATCGTTATTTAAACTCTTGTTGCCCATGAAAAACAATTTTGTTTCACAGCTTTATTGTGTGACCAGCTACCACTTTTCAGTTTGGGACTATGGAATGCCCAAAGGACCACGATATATGATGAGCATGTAAAAAGCTACATTATGTAAAAAGATACAATGATGTACTAACTTTACACGATCATGTATAGTAAAACTACACGATCATCATATTAAAATCAAATACATGATGATCACGTAAATGCTTATGATGTAAGCATTTTTTTACCCAGGCTTTTTTACCCTTTTCCTCTCTTTTCCTTCTTCTTTTCCGTTTTCTTCTTTTTACTCTCCTCTTTTTTCTTTTTCTTTTTCTCTACCCCGGGGGGGGGCGCCCCTTTAGCCCCCCTGGATACGCTTATGATATTATAAATCTTTGTATCATCTGGAAAAATCTTTATACTGCTTACGACACTTCTAGGCAAGTCATTTATATATATATGAAATTTAAGAAAAGCATGGACCCTAAACCCCTGCCCTGTGCGGTACTCCATTGACTACCTCACGAGATGAACTGATGAAGAACTTACACATTTGTATATGCTGTAAATATTCCGTGTCTCATTGCCTTCCACAGAAATTCAATCCAGAAAACCTGATAGTTTTTTAATGTCGTACGTGTATGAAGAAATATTTATTTCTGGGTATATTACACCGTGGCCGTACGCCTAAGGTATAGGCCTACACAAGCAGTGCAATGGCATTGGTCGATCCAGTATTGGAAATTGACTGAGCCAACTTGCCTATACGAGTGTGGTTGGCTGTATGTCAGAAGGTGAACCTAAATTAATTTCAAATAGTTGGAATTACATTACCTGCAGGAAGCAAACAGTGAGCCATTGATTCCAAACACTCTCTCTCTCATGCTATTCCTACTGTATGATGAAAATGAAGGTTTGAAAATTGATCCCTTAAAATATATCAGCGGCTCCCGGGGTGAATCCAGGTGTGGTCTTCCGGTGCCGGTGTAACAGGAGATAGTGTCCGGGGTGTCCAAAACCAGTTATAGTAACGTACACTGTGACTGGCGTATCTTTTTTTCCAGAGGCGAGTGCACAACGTGCAATGCAATCAAATAAAGCAGCTCCCGACGTGTTTGGAGGTCCCCCTAACTATTCGAAAAGTCATCCAGGGATAATGTCCCTTTTCAATACAAACTATGCGGACACTATTCCCTTGGGAAATACTGTCTTCGCTGACAGTTGTCATTCTGT
>JAODUJ010076418.1:0-11768 GCA_027564615.1 Psolus chitonoides | reverse complement strand
TAAATTTGTAAAATTCGGTACCGGTAGCGGACAAACACCGTTTGGCATCAATCTTATGATGTCACACTTTCACTTTGACTGGAAAGCTTATGCATTTGTTTATAATTCGATGACTAAATTTTCATGAAAATTGTAGATTTTTTTTTCTTCAAAAACATTAAGAACTGTGGCATAACTTTTCAATTTGGTGTGATAAGAAGCAGTTAGATTATAAAGAATTTACAAAGTGCTTTTCAGTCTAAGTCATCACAAATGTTGCCAGACGCTCAATTGAAATGAAGATTTTTAGAATCTTCGAAAGATCAATTGCGATGGGACTTTCACCATAGTGTTCAGTTTGTCATCCTCTTATTTGTCAAAAGTTTTCATTTTGCTCTGGACTGTTCTTTTACCTGAACTAAACTAAAAGTGCAATCGTTATATTACAATATTTACAAGCTTAATTTCGTTGCTGATACTTGGATCAACTTTATATATCAACATTAATTAATGTCGCTACCTAGTTTTCATCATTTCGTAAAACTGTTGCGTATTACGACCCTTATTTTGTTTGAATGTTAGCTTTTCTTATACTGAGCTTCGACGGCGCTTTCTATAACGGTTATTCGTATTAATCAAACCTGGCAATCAGTCACCTATATTTCTCTTGGAGAGTGTGGTGGTCCAATGGTTAGAGCTCCGGTCTTCTGAGCCAAAGATTGAAGGTTCGAGTCCCGGCACTTTATCTCCATTGCCTCTCTCCACCCAGGTGCTTAATAAAGTACCAGCATACATGTATGTTGGGAATGTAACAGACTCGTTGTATCTATATTTTCCACGCATGGGAGGATTATCGTACCCCAACATTGTAGTTTGGCCCAACGCTCGTGAAAAAGAGACGGGCTCTACGTTCATATCTATGATCGATCATTACATTATTACATTACATTTCTCCTCACATAAATGTTTTTGAGTAGTGTTTTGTAACTAGCTTCTAGTTTTATTTCATCGAAAGGTTCCATTTTAATTTTCCTGAAAGCAATTTATTCCTAAGTCAAGTGTTATTTCAGTATTTACTTCCTTTGAAAGGGTCTGCAATTTTGGCTTCACCAAAATGTTTCACCTCAAAGTTGCTAAAAACATTTTCTTCTGGTTTCTCTCAAGAGTTATTTCAGTAATTAGGGTAAACCAGGGTAACTGGGACACTTAAGCCTAAAACCAGGGTTTTTAATCAAGTAACGCCATAGTTTGTTGAAAGCAGCATTTATTATTGAAAAGGAACATTTTTACATCATTATCCAGTACTTTGGTGATGTGGGCACCCCTGGTTTTGTCATAAAGACCACCAAATTGAAAGGTGTCAATGTCCCGGTTACCCAGATGAATTGGGGTAAATGGGACATCAATATGGGGCAGGTGGGACAGCTTTAATACGTACAAAAACACATGTTATAAGTGTTCAAATGCTCATTGTTACATTATTTTGAAGTAAAATAACAGTTTTGGTGCATAGTTCAGGTATACTTGTAGAAATGGGGGTTTCAATGCCAATATTGTCTAAATACTGATCATTTAATATCAAACAGCAATTATTGCAATTTGTTGGTCTGAACACATAACCACATTCAAACTCCTGGGATATTTTTTCGTCAATAACAAATAAAATAGTAACAGTTATACAGTAACAGTAAAATGTAGTGTTTACACGGGTAACCCGATTATCCGGGTACCTGCCCGTCATGCCCCTAACCGGATCTAATTTTATTATTCAAGTCAAATAAAGTTTGCAAAAAATACTGTGTCTGGTATATTTGAGCGTGCTTTTAAATGTGTCCGGCGTTTATTTTAACATGTCAGGCATGTTTTTAAATGTGTCGGGCATGTTTTTACCCATTCAAAAGCAAACCCAACAAA
Source organism: Psolus chitonoides (assembly GCA_027564615.1). Lineage (NCBI taxonomy): Eukaryota > Metazoa > Echinodermata > Holothuroidea > Dendrochirotida > Psolidae > Psolus > Psolus chitonoides. Next base: position 9,875 of record JAODUJ010076418.1, on the reverse strand, counting down.
TTCAAAAACATGCCTGACCCATTAAAAAACATGCCCAGCATATTGGATTAGCCTAATACCTGACGGGTACCCGGCAGGTACAGGAGTCGGGTACGCGCTAATTTTACACCCGATGTAAACACTAGTGAAATGGTAATAGTGTGTAACTGTCAAAAGGACAATACAGGCCTTCTCATCAATACTACTCACTAGTAGCCTACTACACATCATTGCAATTTGTACAAATAAACTCGACCAAGTCTGCTGGTCGTTCAAACAGTCCTGTGCACGTTTCATGAAACCAATTGTGACACTCTATGCACCGCCACCACTCTTCCTAGTCATCATCTCCATAATACCCTCCACAGTGTGCACAGTAATTATCATTATTGCTAGGATCACAATTGGTTTCATTAGTTGGTTTATTAGTTTTCTTAGATGACTGAGGCCTATCATTCTTTTTATTTTGCTGTTTTGCCATCGCTATGATTTGCTTCTGTTCTTTTGCCTTTTGTCTCAACAGCTTCTGAGCTTGTTTTTCTTGTTGTTCTTTCTCTCTCGCTTTCTTTTTCTGTTCTCGTTCTATCTTCCTTGCCTCTTTAGCTGCAATGTCGTCATTCTTCTTTTTCTGTTTGCTAATTCCACAAAGGCTTTAGTGACACGGTTGGGCTTCTGTTTACCACCATTTACAACTTTGTGTATTACCGGTTTCTGCAACACAGTTGAATAGGTATCCTTTGTCACTAACTTATTGCTTTACATAGTATGCATTGTGTTAGTACTGGTTCCGTGATCAGTAGCTACCAACTGGTTGGTTTGCATGACAGGTGCAGGATGGGTGGTCGAAGTACTGGCCCCGTGATCATTAGATACCAACTGGTTGGTTTGCATGGTAGGTGCAGGATGGGTGGTCGACGTACTGGCCCCGTGATCAGTAGATACCAACTGGTTGGTTTGCATGACAGGTGCAGGATGGGTGGTCGAAGTACTGGCCCCGTGATCATAAGATACCAACTGGTTGGTTTGCATGGTAGGTGCAGAATGGGTGGTCGAAGTACTGGCTCCGTGATCAGTAGCTGCAAGTTGGTTGGTTGGTTTGGTTGGTGTGGTGGCAGTACTGGGCCCTGCGTCATCTTGCTGGGAGTCAGTCATCTGTTGCAAGATTCCTTTTATTAACAAGGTTAGCCGGAAAATTGAAGATGCTCTTGTGTTATAATATTTGGATTGAAGGGGTAAATCCCAGTTGACCTTAAGCCACTGATGATATTGGCCATGGTGAAAACGTTAGGGTAGATATCCGAAAATAAGCCACAGAAATCATATCATGTAATTATGCGGTTACGATTATCACGCATAAACTGATCACAACGTTTGACACTTCAGAGACCTAAACACTGACTTGTCTAGTGGCTGGGTATGATTGGTGGTGTGAGGTGGCAAGCAGTAAACATGAATTGAGTTTGCACGTGCTAGCTGTAGTGTAGCTATACTGACATGGGAGGTATGTCCATCTAGTATCAGTAGAACAGGCCGCTCGGGTGTCAATGATGGCAGGAATAGCTTTTCAAACCATGTCTGAAATAGTTCGGTATCTATGAAACTGGAATTGCTAACTCCAAACAGTGTGCCTGGTGGTGCGTTTGCTGTGAGATTCTGAGTAATAATAATAATGGTCAATTTTATATAGCGCATTACACGGGGGTCTCAATGCGCTTTACACCATTACCCCTGAACATTGGTATAGCTCACCCCCCACCGTGGGTATGCAGCAGATCGAGGTCAGCGCGAATTTGACGAGCCACACCTCGCAGGGCACCCAATTAGCACCTGGGTAGAGAGGTGGAAAGGTGCCCAAGGACACCACGGAAAAGCTGAGCGGCCCAGAGACGATTCGAACTCACAATCTGTCGATCTGTAGTCCAGAGCTCTACCGACTGAGCTAAATCCGTCCACAGTAAGGCGCTGTCCCTTGAAAATTATGAAAGGGGGGAAGAACACGACCCACGGCGTTAATACATATTAGAGCGGTTACATTTTCACCCCGTTCTCCACTGGTTCTAGCCTGTACAGTTTTCTTTCCCTTGGATGCAATTATCCGTGATGGGGTATGGACTAAGCTAAGACCTGTCTCATCCAAGTTGAAGATTTGGGCTGGACAATGCTTCAGACTAGCACTGTCCATTATTTCTCCAAGTTTTTGGAAATGGTCAGCCATTATTGTGGGGTTTAACATTGCTGCCCCTGCAAAGGAAAGACCCTCCGGCTTTCTCAAAGATAATATTGGATGGCGGTCCATAAATCCGCGATACCAGTCATACCCAGCAGACTTTCTAATCTTATTGAATGGATGTGCCAGTCCTGCATGTTCTGCCATTTCGTAGACAAGTTTACATACTTCTGTGATACCAATTTCAAACCCTTGACTCTCTAGATCCTTAATGTGCTTCATAAGTGTGTTTTCAGCATCTTGAGAGAAAACTGGAGGCCTACTAGCAGGCAAATCATGTGACACTTTCTTTATAAGACGACGTGATAAAGTTGATTTCGGGACGTTATACTGCTTGGCAGCTTGCCGTATCCCGAGGTCACCGTTATTTACAGCTTGCATTGCCTGTGACATAGACTCTGGCTTCCAGTTTCCCTGTTTCGGCGTCGAGGAATTATTACTACGAGGCATCTTGAATCTGAAAGAATCAACGATAAAATAATTAAATAATGTGTGAAATATCCATCATGTACAATGAATATACACAAAACATGTTGTCCCACTCACCACCCCAAGCTTTTGGGGTAAGTGGGACACTCATCCTAAATATGCCCTAAAATAGCCAGTTTATTTCCAAAATTTACATTATTAACATCCTTTACACTGTTATAGGTTGCATTTTGCCAATCATACAGCATAGTTTACCATTTGTGTGTATAACCCCTCAAAACCCAAGATAACATTTGGACACAATTTTACACACGTTACTTTTTTTCCTATACCGTTGTTGGTAGCACAATAAGTAACAACACTTAGGAAAACACATTGCCTGAAAATCATTAAATAACATATTTTTTTTGTAATCTCAGGCAAATATATGGAATAATACAGCAAAATGAAATAGCACTAGGGCCTACTCACCACAATTTACCAAAACATCAAGTGAAATGGCCTAAAAATAGCAGTTTTTTTTCTTCAAATCATATCACGTGTTGTACCTTTAACAAATATACGCCCTCAATTATTTTTCAGTGAAAAATTTGAGGTGAATTAAAATAACCTTCATAAAATTTGTCATAAATCGAAAAATATGGCTAGGCTAACCAATTATTGTACTTACGTTAGTTCGTCAATGTGTTTGGTAAGGTTTGTTGAAAACACGTAGTCATCTGTCGGATTCTGGGAAAATCTTCACCCGAAATTTGAAAAATACTGATTTCAGAGTTTCTATAAAATAGTAACTTGTGTTTTTTTGTCAACAACGAAAGTGGTTTTGGTGATATCAACGGATATTTTTCAGCTTTTTCACTGATGTAGCCCAGTACGAATTATGCCAATGATTGCGCAATGATTGCTTGTAGAATTAGTAATCCAGTCGTTCATATGGAACGCCGTTTGAGTGAGAAATAGACTGACTTACACGTTCTGTCCCAGAAGGACAAATGTCCCAGTTACCCTGGTTTACCCTACTTCCTTTGAAATGTTGGTGAAAGCAAATTTTCCTAGTTTCCGATCAGGAGTTATTCTGTAATTGTTTCCTTGTCTTCTGTTCGTTTCAGTTACTTTTTGTTTTGGTTAGTCACATACCGGGTAATCATACTAACACTGATATGGTCTCTTGCTTCTTGTTGAGTCTTGGTGAAGCAGAAACGTTCCATTATAACGGCTCTGAAGGCAACAGTACGATTAAAATTATACCGTATCCAATAAACCCAATTGTTAATTTGTCAAGTTATTTAAATATTTTCGGTTCTAACCATATCTTCCCCTTCCTGGATGTGCTCATTATCTGTATTAACTATATATATATAGGCCTACATGTTAAACGTACCATTTAAAAGATGCTAAAAGCAACTTGATATTATTTATTTGTTTCGAATTACAGCAGCGTATTCAGGAATTATTGTGTCTGTTGGTTCTGTTGATGACTTCGGTTCCTCTTCAGTTCGGTTATTATGACCAACGCTGTCATATTCTCCTCCGACTGTTATCTCCGTTTCGAGTCGTCTTGGTGATGCAGACGTTCCGTCGTTTCGTCCGTCTTTCATAACGAATGCATATTCCGGTATCTGGCTGTTAGGTACGTCATCATCTGATGTACTTGGTTTTGCTTCGTCCTCGTTGCTTTTCGCAACATCGTCGTACTCAGGATCCGCCAAATGATCTCCTAAATTTTCCTCGACGCGGCGGCTTTGTCCTGTATCTTGGTCGCTGCTTATCTCAACATTTGCGTAACCATAATCCGTCGTCGATTGGCCATCTAGGCTTCTTTTGACAACGAGCGAGGGATCGGCATATTCGTGATCCGTCGTCAATTGGTCATGTAGGCTTCTCTCGACATCGAGCGGAGGTTTTGCGTCTTCTTCATCAATGTTGTACTTTCCCGTCGTTTGTTTGTTGACATCTTTCTTGATTTTATTATTGAAATCATCATCTCCTGTTCCTCCTAATTTCTGATCATTTCGGCTTTCGCCAAGGTCATGGTAGCTATTCGATTCCGTTACTGCTGTGTAGGTAGGCAACCCTACATCTTCTGTTGGCGAATTCTTACCGCCCACCTGACGACGCATTTTGAACATTGGAAGAAAAAGGAAAAGAGCCAACCCACATGCGATTACCAAAAGTAGCAAGAACAAAATTATCAGCGAAATGAGAAGAATCAACGATCCTTGTTCTTTGCTCATTGTCGGTGTAGCTGTAGCGACCGTGCCTTTGTTTCCCTCTGTTCTTCCCCCATTCTGTATACCTATTTGTGTTGTTGTTTCTGTTACTGCTGGAGACACTTCAAGTATCAATCCAACCACACAGAAGGAGATTCTTTCAACGCACTGGACATGACAGTAATGATGAGAGGACGCAACAGTAAACGATACCGATGGATCATTATCTATAAAAGAAAGAAAAGTACATTCCAAGTGATGTGAGATAAGAAACAGGTAGAGGCGGTGGAAGTAGTTCCATTATGGAGGCACATTCCACGCCGGGGTCACAATTCAACCTTATGAGTCATTTTATTGACAAGGGCCAATTTTGCTCGAAAATGGTGCGTTTTTGCGGCTCCACCATCCCCTCGAAACAGGTTTATAACCTTGTATGAAGTTCGATGAGTCCTCTCACACAGGTATACAAAGTTTGACTTTCTGACAGCCATTAATAAGGAGTACAATCCAAGTGGCTAATGACTGTTTTCATCTGAATACAATTTTGTGTGACAAAAGCCTACGAATATCAACATCAACTATGGTTCATATCACTTCTCGCCTTGTTACTTATCGACGTATATTGAATAAACATTGAAAGAGTTTATTCGATATCTATTCTTTCCATAAAATAGTCATATTGTATGTTTGGTGTGGCAAAGTAGAGAAATCATTTAAGATCATAGCTCTATCAACGTTGCCCTAGTCACGTTGTATTTTCGGTGTGGCAAAGTATATAGAAGTATCATTTAACATTATAGTTGTATCAACGTTGCCCTATGAGTACCCAGAGACCTACACATGATGGTACCGCAAATAAAGCCATGTTGGTATCACTCTGTTCTTCATTCTCATACCTATCAATTTATATGACAAATAAAGTTACCGATCTTTTTTTCTTTGCTCTCAACATTTGCTTAAGTGATGATATAAACAGTGGATTTTGTATTATTCAACTTTGATGACCATCACAGGTTCCTGAAGTATGTCACCCCCTCGAATCATCTAGCATAAACAGTGAAAGAGTCACGCCGTGGAAAAAAAGACTCGCACCACCAACAACACCATTAGAGCTTAGTGCTAGTGAGGTATTCCCACCTGGTGCAGATGCGAGTCATACATAGTGAAAATACCTGAACAAGCAAAGGTCTTGTGCTGAACGAGCAAAAGTCACACTCTCCGAATGGGGGATACCTAAATGACGATGACGTTGTATGCGACTGCGGTACATAATCACAAACCATGCAACATGTTCTGATATGTCCCCTGCTGGAACATCCCTGCATAGCATTGGACTTAGCAAAGTACAATTAGAACGAACAGCGATGCGTTGAACCACATCTAACCGGTGTTGCATGTTATTGTTGTTTGTTCATCACACAAATGAGAAACTAAAATTACTATTCATTAAAGGTCCATCTGAAAGAGTAGCCTATAGTTTTATTTTTTAGGATGACATCATATTTAAAATAATGGTAAAAGAAATAGCTACCATTTATATTCGAACAATTGGTCTGCATTGACACATCATTGTTCAAACAGGCTATCGTCACGTCACTCCCTTCTACAAGGCTGACTTCATTCAGTGCCTCCCGGCTGCTCGAATTGCTGTTGTATATCTAGAAATAATATACATAGAATTACATAAAGTTCAACTTTCCAGAACACATTATTCTTGCAATCATGTGATTGAACAAGAAAGTCAAAGGCATTTTGATTCCTTGTCTTCAGTATTGTAACATGATACCATGAGCGTGAGCCACGTTTTTGTTCTAGTGTTTGACCTCGTGTTACCTCAGATGACCTATAACGTCCTCCAGAACAATTGGGATTATGCATTCACAGTGTCAGTTGTACATATAACTTTGAATCAAGTATGAACATGGAAGATTTTACAAGGTTTTCATTGTTTGACATCTGTGGACCTCAGATGACCAGTGACCTCCAGAAAAAGCAATTGGTATCATGAAATAATTATCAATACAGTATCATATAAACATGTTTGACTTCTGAGGATATAGTGTTTAAAAGGTTTTAAGTGTTTGACTTATGTTGACTTTAGATGTCCTTTGGCCTCCGCAAAACAATTTGGACCATGATGAACTCACTATGACGGCCCTACATATCCAGTTTGATCTCAAGTGAAGCTTGTCTCGTCAAGTTATGGTAAGGTTTACAGTGTTTGACCTCTGTTGACCTCAGATGACCTATGATCTGCATCGAAAACAATAGGTATAATGTACGTCACAGTGACTGATCAACATACCAAGTATTTCAGAAATGAGGACCCTGGCGAAACCGACATCAATAGTTCAGAAACCCGTGAAATCTCACTTGATCTATATACCAAGTATTATTGTGTCTTATCAATTGATAGTGTTTGCAAGTATTGCACATAAGCCTACCCACAGTGTAAGTTCGTTGGAATTTCATTTGACCTCTGTTAACTTCATATGACCTTTACCAAAAATAGGGGTCATGTACTTACTATGCTGTGAGAGACACACAATTATGAGCACAATCGAACAGTTCAATATCGAGTAGGCTACGGTAATAGTGCTTACAAAGATTTGAGTGCTCGACCCTCGTTGACTCCAGTTGACTTTTGACCTCCACCCAAAACAATAGAGATCACCATGGGTAATCCAAAAACCAAGTATGAGAATTGATTTTAACACTAAATGGATTTATCTGCTCCGAACATGAGAAAACGATCACACAGAAAGCGCTGATTTGGGTAAATTACCGTTTTGACTGCAGGAGGCTAAAACCACCGTACACTGAGCGAGAGTACAGGGTGTTCTGTTTACTCTAAACCTACTACCCCCACAATCCTCATCAAGCTCCCTATGTATTGTATTCTACCGCAGTATTACTAGGTACCGTACCCAAAAGTTAACAACCGGTTTTTTCACGTGTATGTTTTTACTTAAAACCGACTAGGCCCGCGAGTCGTTACACTCTTGCTGTTGTTATTTGATACGAGTTTTCCCAAGGCTATAAGACCTAGCGCAGTGGCGACGCTGAGGTATGGAGTGAGTTCATTCAATGGATAGATCAGAATAGTTTAAATGGCCTATTTTTCTTATTTTGATTTTCCATTACTTCGCCGTTCGTGCAAGTTTGTTCCAAGTTACACCTAATTGTGTGTAATCTTCGGTTCTATTTAGCTAACACAAAAACACATGACATTTCATGATTTTTTTTCTAGTAAAAAAACTCCTAATAAAACAGCCTTAGTTCAATCAAATGACCACTAATATTCTGGTATAAACAGTCAATACCCATGGGAATCCCGCGATAATGCCTACCTATCCCGGGATAATGCCTACTTGGAGATCAAGAGTTCCTTTATGATCGAACTGCCATGAGAATTTCATTTCTCTCAATCACCGTAGGATCCCCAGGACAGGCACACTCAATGACATTGGCTTAAAGGGAATGCATGCAAAGAAATGCTACTTGTAAAGGTGTGTTGTTCAAGACCGTGTGTATCTGTTTTGCAGTGTATAGTTGCTACCTCGAATACCAACAGCGTATATCCTCCATTCGCACGTTCTCCACACTATATTTCGCAGTGACTAATTAGCGCTTAGGCGGTTCGTACTTAGTGTGTCATTCAGAGCTTCAGTGTACTGGGCATGACGTCATTCTCCCTGATCTAATTCTGCGGTCTTATCTAATGAATATCACTGAGCCTCTTCTGGGCCATAGTAGTGGTGACTGTAGTTGTGAAGACTTATTACACACACACAGACACACACGTGTGACTGCATTCGTGTTGCCCTGGGCAAGGGATCAATACGTTGAAGCGTGTTTTTGCTTGGGCGCGTTCAACTTGAGAATATGAATATACGAGTGATGGATTCGAATACTCGCCTTAAAATGAAGGGGAATTTAATGTAGCGTATAGAACAAAATCTGATTTTGTGACTCGGGGCGCATTGGTTCGTCAACGTTTCTTCTCGTGTACACCTCTTTGAATGGCCTAGTTTAATGTAGTATTTTCCATCAGTGCCGTTGGTCTTGAAAACAATGTACGGATGTAGCCTACAGTAAAAACATATGGTTTTCTTTTACGCACCAAAACACTACCGGATTGCATGGGCGCCGATGGGCACCTTTTTGATACACTCCTATTGACTAACATTTTAACACAGTAGCCTAATTGTTTGCCAGAAACATAGAAAACATAGAAACATAACATGACAAACGAAAAATTATTTGAAATAACTGATTCTGAGCCATTATCATCTCGTCTCAAATTTACCCGCTCAAAATTGGCTGGACATATCACAAGCTGCCCTCCATGATTTGTATTCCTCACGCCACATTACACAGTGTTATTGAAGATGGTACTCGTCCAACAGTGAGACCAACGCTCAGATTTAAAGATGTACTTAAGAGAGACCTGATAGACTTCAATAAGTTCATTGTGACCTGACATGGACACAGATGGCACTCAACCGCACTGAATGGAGATCCAGACCTCATCGTGGGAGAACCAGGATCACACCAACAATATCCAGAAACTGAAAGAACGCCATCTGAGGTTTTTCAAGAGCAACTATGGAGTATGTCACATTAGCATTGTCCGTTTACAACAGATGCTTGCCAACCACTCGCGAGAGTGTCATACATAACATCAATAAGCGACTCCGTAAATTCAATCGCGCAAAGGATTCTGGGTAGTTAGGTGGTATAAACCATGGAGGTGCTATAATTAACTGGAGAGGCAATGGCACGCGAAATAATGGTGCCAATTGAAAAGTTCACGCGAAAGCACGCCGTCTCATTTAGTATCACAAAATGATAGACGCTCTTAATTCGGACTGTAACGCTCCAAGCTGCAGAGAGAACACCGCTACGGTTAATGTCACTCTAGCTAATAATCACCGTGACAACAAGACATGACGTTGTTTTTTAGTTCTATGCGTCGTACATGTACACAGCATTTACCTACGGAGGGCGCTGTTTTGGGTGAACGCGTC
>JAODUJ010076307.1:0-11769 GCA_027564615.1 Psolus chitonoides | reverse complement strand
GTTCTATCTAATAAAACAGTTTCTGATGACTTCTGTGACTCTGGGAATTTTCTGGTAAATGGCCGGTACATAAAGGGTTAGGAAATTAGCTCCAAACCAATGTCTAATTGGTTCAAAGTGGATTTGTCGACTAATGACACAAATATACATTGTCAATCATAAATCAGTGCAGTACATACATACTGTTAGGCAAATGAATGTCACATCAGCAGTCAGCTGTTCGTGTGGACAATGGAACAACAATTATTAGGTAAAAAGGGAGGTTCATATTTCCATATGTATAATGATTTTTCATACAAAATCTGAAAAATTCATGTTCATGCTGGTTGGCAGCTCTAAAATAGTAACAATTTTTAACTTCACATTAATTTTTCCATTCATCCATTTTGTCACTCACTTTCAACATTATCTTTTTACACTAGTTGCCCAACCCGGATTCAAAACATTCTATAAATTACCCGCAAGGCATTGGTCCCCAGAGCAGTTTAAACTCTCTAAAATAGTAACAATGTTCAACATTAAATTAATTTTTCCTTTCATTCATTCCTTCACGCACTTCCAGCATTATCTTAAATTAGAGTAGTTTTCCACCTACTGTAATTCAAAACATTCTATAAATTACCCCATTGGTCCTCAGAGAATGAAAGCTAAATAAATTGAACATTTTATTGAACATGGTTCCAGACTGAAGTGTGATTCCAGGCTCCAAAGGATTCGGCTAATTTGTGAATTGTCTGCATCAAATTTTCATCACATAAATAACTTGACTTAACAACTTGGAATCAATACCAACAAGGGAAACACTAGCATAGCTTGGGTGTCAAAAGTGTGGGGGAGGGAGGGGGCAGAGAAGGCAAACTGTACCGAACAGAGTACAACTTTGCCTACAAAAACTGTGAGCGTAAAGGAGGCAGGGTGGGTTAGTGGTTGGAAAAGGATTGAACATAAATTTGTGAGATTTTTTATGAGGCTTCAATTCTTTGAGTTTAACAAGGGGCATGGGCCTAACCGGGGGAGGTAACAGGTTACTAGCTAATACATGAGGTTATTAGGCTAGTATGTCAGGTTACTGGGTAGTACATGAGGTTACAAGGCTATTATGTCAGGTTACTGGCTAATACATGAGGTTACTAGGCTTTTATGACAGGTTACTTGCTAATACATGAGGTTAGACTAGCATGTCAGGTTACTGGCTAATACATGAGGTTATTAGGCTAGTATGTCGGGTTACTGGCTAATACATGAGGCTACTAGGCTAGTTACCGCTAGTATGTCAGGTTACTTGCTAATATACATGAGGTTACAGGGCTAGTATGTCAGGTTACTGGCTAATACATGAGGTAACTAGGCTAGTATGTCAGGTTACTGGGTAATACATGAGCTTACTAGGCTAGTATGTCAGGTTACTGGCTAAAGCATGAGGTTATTAGGCTAGTATGTCAGGTTACTGGCTAATACATGAGGTTACTAGGCTTTTATGTCAGGTTACTGGCTAATACATGAGGTTATTAGGCTAGTATGTCAGGTTACTGGCAAGTACCAGAGGTTACTGTGCTAGTATATATGTCAGGTTACTAGCTAATACGTCAGGTTACTGGGCTAGAATATCAGGTTACTGGTTAATACATCAGGTTGCTGGGCTGTTATTGGCTAATGCATCAGGTTAATGAGCTAGTACGTCAGGTTTACTGGCTAATATATCAATTTGCCGGTCTAGTACATGAGGTTACCAAACTAGTACATCAGGTTATTACATCGGGTTAGTGGGCTAGTATGTCAAGTTACTGGCTAATACATCAGGTTACTGGGATAGTACACGAGGTCACTGGGCTAGCACATTTGGTTACTTGTTAATACATCAGGTTACTGGGCTAGAATATCAGGTTACTGGTTAATACATCAGGTTACTGGGCTAGTATGTCAGGTTACTGGATAATGCATCGGGTTATTGTGCTAGTACATCAGGTTATTGGGCTAGTACGTCAGGTTTACTGGCTAATATATCAATTTGCTGGTCTGGTACATGAGGTTACTGGTTAAAACATCGGGTCACTGTGATATAATATCAGGTTACTGGGCTAGTACATCGGGTCAATGGGCTAGCACAATAGGTTACTTGGTAATACATACTGGGCTAGGATGTCAGGTTACTGGCTGATACATCTGGTTACTTGGATAGAATTTCAGGTTACAGTGCTATTACATCAGGTCACTGGGCTAGTACATCGATTCACTGGGTGAGCACATTAGGTTACTTGTACGTCGGGTTACTGGGCTAGTATATCAGGTTACTGGATAATACATCAAGTGTTTGGGCTGGTAAGTCAGGTTACTGGCTAATACACCGGGTTCCTGGCTAGAATGTCAGGTTACTTAATACATCAGGTTACTGGGCTAGTTTGTCAGATCACCAGCTAATACATCAGGTTACTGGGCTAGAATGTCAGGTTACTGGTTTAGTACATCTGGTTAATACATCAGGTTACTGGGCTAGTTTGTCAGGTTACTGGCTAATACATCAGGTTACTGGGCTAAAATGGCAGGTTATTGGGCTATTACATCATGTTACTGGTTAATACATCCGGTTACTGGACTAGAATGTCAGGTTATTGGGCTGGTACATCAAGTGACTGACTGATACATCAAGTTACTGTGCTAGTATATCAGGTTTCTGGCTAGTACACCAGGCTATTGGTTAATACATCGGGTGAGTGGGCTAGTATGTCAGGTTATTGGCTAATACATCAAGTTACTGGTCTAGTACAACAGTTTACTCGGCGAGTACATCAGGGTACTGGTTATTCCATCAGGTTACTGGTTATTACATCGGGTTAGTGGGCTAGTATGTCAGGTTATTGGCTAATACATCAGGTCACTGGGATAGAATGTCAGGTTTCTGGGCTAGTACATCAGGTCATTGGGCTAGCACATTAAGTTACTCGTTAATACATCGGGTCACTGGGCTAGTATGTCAAGTTGTTGGCTAATACATCAAGTTACTGGTCCAGTACAACATGACCAGTACAACAGTTTACTTGGCGAGTACATCAGGTTACTGTTTAATACATCAGGTTACTGGTAATACATCGGGTTAGTGGGCTAGGATGTCAGATTACTGGCTAGTACGTCAGGTCACTGGATAGAATGTCAGGTTACTGGGCTAATTAGGTCACTCGGCTAGCACATTAGGTTACTCACCAGTGAAAACGTGGTCAATCGTGAAGATCTTATTATTGGCAATTATTCTTGTAGAATCAGTGACATCGTTTGCACACCAGACTTGGTTAAGGAAACACTTCGTGGTCCTAAGCATTGTAAAGCACCAGGCCCTGGTGTTGTTTACTCCTTCATTCTGAAGTCGTTTGCCGATCTGATGTATGTTCCTCTAGCAATTATTTTCAATACATCCTTGCAAGAAGGTATTGTTCCGAGTAACTGGAAGCGTGCAAAGGTTTCTCCCATTTTCAAAAAGTGCATTCGCTCTCTTCCGAGCAACTATAGGCCAGTCAGTCTCACAAGTGTTGTTTGCAAATTAATAGAATCGATCATCAGAGACTCTTGTTAAATATTCGACGACAATATTGTGAATCGGGATTCCCAGCATGGCTTTAGACAATATCGTTCATGTTTGACTATAAATCTTTTGGAATACATGGAGGATGTTACTAGTGCTATTAACAAAGGTAGTTCGGTTGATATTATTTTCCTGGACTTTCAGAAAGCTTTTGATAAAGTGCCTCATAAACGTCTCTTAATAAAGTTGAATAGTTTTGGAATTGATGAGAACCTCCTAAGGTGGATTCAAGAGTGGCTGCACGTTAGGGAGCAGCGGGTTGTTATTAAGAGTTGCTCAACTGTCTGGAAGAATGTTACCAGTGGTGTTCCGCAGGAATCGGTTCCTGTGTCCTTACTTTTTCTGGCATATATAAATGCCCTTTTTTGTTTGTTATATCAACAGTTAAGGAATTTGCTGATGACACCAAGTTGTATCGGGAAGTAACATCGGAGGAAGATACTAAGGGTGTTCAAAACGACCTCGACATGATTTTTAAATGGTCTTCTGACTGGCAAATGTTGTTTAATACAGACAAGTGCCAGGTGATGCATGTTGGTTACAGAAATGACAAAGCTTCCTACACCCTAAATGGTCGGAACCTTCAGGAGGTGAACGTTGAGAAAGATCTTGGAGTCTATTTCGATTCTTCTTTGAAACCTTCCAGGCAATGTGCTGAAGTTGCTAGTAAGGAAAATTGGATTCTCGGCTTGATTAGACGTCATTTTTATTTTCTTTGAAAGGGACACCGTTGTTAAACTCTACAAGCAATTGGTAAGACCACACTTCGGGTATGCTCTCCAAGTATGGAATCCTTACTTTTCAAAAAATAAACAGTTGTTGGAATGTGTCTATATGAGAGCTACACAATTGGTTGGTTATTTGATTGACTTACCTTATAAAGAGAGGCCGATAATTCTTGGTCTCACGTCACTTGAATTGAGACCCATCCGTGGAGATTTGCTCCAAGTCTTCAAAATTGTTCATGGTTTCGATGGTTTATCTTATGATAGTTTCTTTGAATTCTCTAACGTTGCAACAACTCATGGTCATCGTTTCAAGCTTCAGAGTAAACGTTGTAGACTATATGTCAGAAATATTTCTTTTCACAAAGAGTAGTAAATGAGTGGAATAGCCTTCTAGAAAGTGTGGTGATGTCAACTAGTGTTAATTATTTTAAGAATTATCTTGATAAGTTTTGTTTTAGAAATTGCGGTCGGGTGTTCCAGTCGATTTAGGGGTGTCTGTTATTTATTCTTCAGGGTTGTGTTGGTTTCAGGGTCGTCTATGAGGAGTTTCGTTCTTTCTGACCCTTTTCTCACTAAACCAAACTGAACTGAGTTAGGGAGAGGGTACGAAAATGTGTTTTCCACAAAATCTCATAAACTACTCGAGGAATTTGAACCAAATTTGGCAGAGGTAATGAATATCAACCAGAGATGAGATCAAAAGATGTAGGGAGTGGTGAGGTCAAATTTACCATCCAGGGAGGAGGAAGATGTAGAATGTGCTAAGTGAAATCAGTTGAGCAGCGTAAGTCACGAATTCCTTGAAATTTGCTAGACATGTTTAGTATTAGATACGGATTAATTTATATCAGTACGCAAGGGTAAGGTCAACGGTCACATAGTTAGGGGGGTACCAAAAATCGTTTTTCCACGATATCTCAGGAACTCTGAACCAAATTGAGCAGAAGTAATGAATACCAACAAGGGATAAGTTCCAACAAATTAAGAATTGGTGAGGTCAAAGGCTACCATCCTGGGAGGGGGCAGATGCGGAATGACATAAACGAAATAGGTTGAACTGCATAAGTCATGAATTTCTTGACAGGACTTTATTCAATTTGGTAGACATGTTTAGTACTAAATAGGAATCAGTTTCTAGTAGTATGAAAGGGGTAAGGTCAAAGGTCACATGGTTAGAGAAAATATTTATTTTTCCACAATCTCAGGAACTACTTGATGAATTTGAACCAAATTCGACAGCGGTAATGAATAACCACCAGGGATGCGTTACTATCCTGGGGGGGGGGGGTGGCAGATGTGGAATGCATTAAGCAAAATAACCAAGGGAATTATTCACCAAGTTTCATGGAAATCTAACAATCTTTAGTGGGTTGACCACAAATGATCTCCAATGACTTTAAAATGACCTTCAGAAAAGGAGATGAAGGAAGGAGTTGGAGAACGGTGGAGTAGGCATGTAGGAGAGGGAACTGGCGGTCGGTGTGCGAAGCAAAATTGGTGCAGAGGCTGACCACGGCTTGTTGGTGTCGGTCGGTGTAGGTATGCACTCTCCAAGTGCTGATGTTTTCATTTCTCTCAAAATTCGTAGATTTACAATGTTATGAGGAGTTCCAATACGAATGTGCTACCCCCGGAATGACATGTGACCTTTTCCTGCAGACACTACCGGAACAAGGAAGATACACAGTGACCTGTCCAGCTAATACCGTCTGTATCACATTAACATTCATCTGGCAAGGTATGTTGCACAATGATTCATTTTCGGATGAAGCGCACGGCAATGTTGCTTTGATTTGATAGGCTATAGCAAATAGACAATATTCTCTAATCAAAACAAGCAGCCTACTATGACACCGCACAATGTGCTGTGATAGGGCACGTACAATTGAGGCACCCTGCGCCGAACAATGTTACGGGAGATTAGGGAAGTGTACTGCTTCGCGTCTACTCCAAAATTGAGGAGACAGCTAACAGTTATTAATATGATTAACCTGTTTGACCTCATTATAATATTGGAAGAGAATGACTGGGCATCCTGCTCACAGGGAAGAACTCCCTGTGGGACAGTAACAATTTTCAAGCAGGACACGGTCCTGACCACATCTTCATTATGACTAGCCAAATATTGATGTGATGTCACAGAGATGGAGAAGTTAATGACTTCTCATTGAGGGATGGGGACTAATCTAGTTGGTTGGGGGGGGGGGATAATTGACAAATTTCTACTCTTACAGATTATTCCCCTTGTCAGTAAAAAATTGTACTCTTACATTATTGGTTCATATCAGTCCTTTGTTTGATCTTTTCTCATAGAATGGATTTCCTGTTGAGGCTCTTGTGGCTGACTGTAACATTGACCAGAGTAACTGGTCAGAAGTATATGAAAGGAGTTCGCGTGTTGGCATATACGGGGGAGCTTGGGGGCTCACGCCCTACCACAAACTGTTGACAACCCCCTCCAGTAGCCCTCACACAGGAAATTTCCAGAGTTAAAAAATTGTAGTAGGCCTAAAACTGGCCTATATTATGACCCGACCATTACTTCTATTACCGATTTCGCCTCCCTGCAAGCCTCATCATGGAATAATCTTGGCTACGCTACTACACACAGCCCTTTCGGAGAGTGAAATGTATCCCAAAAAAATCACACTTCCTGCGCATTTCTGCATTGGCATTCAATCGTGTGTAGGCGTGGATATTGTACATAGTATATGTCGGACACATGTAGGTCTCTCATATCCAACTTCAATCCATTGCACCCAGATCCAGCAGTGCTATCGCAACACGGGTCAACAACCTAACAAGGGACCCTGTCCAGATAGACAAACCAATGTAGCTTATTCCACATGGTCTGATGGTCCTCCAATTAGGATTTCCGTTGGAATGGTGAAGATACAAAAACAACAAATGTTATACTCGTAAAATTCCAGCGGTGAAACTGTAGTAATGGAATAGCCTGCAGTAGTCTTTAGAAAATCCAGGCCCATCAAAAAACAGCCATGGTGGGGAGGGCGGTTGGTGGTTAGGGGACCACGCTTCCTCCAACCTTTTTGAAGCACTCTTCCCCAACATTTCCCTAATAGATACTGGGACCAACAGTATCATGAATAATTGTGTAGTCCTTGCCAGAGGCAAAAGGAATATATGCAGTCACGCATGTCTGTGCGTGTATGTGTGTGTGTGTGTCGGTGTGTCTGTGTGAGACCAAGTTGGTAAACACGATAACTGAACGATGAACGGTCGAATCCTTTTTATACTTGAGTGGTGGATCACTCATAATGAGTGGATGGTTTCTATTGTTTTCTGGTGCCTATCTCCATGAAATTCATGAGTCGGCGGGGCTTAGAAGCAATTTCCTCAAATGTCCGTATCTCTGCAACCGTATGTCCGATTTTGTTTATATTTATTTAGGTGGCATTGGTAGAAGGTGTGGTATATGCGTAGGTTAGTACCTTATTGCATCTCATCAATATTCATAAGGGGCGGGTCAAATGTAAATTTGCTGAAAATTGCTCGTATTCACTGGAAGTCAATGAAGCAGGGTCCGATCATTCCCATACCTGGGTGGTGGATCACCCATAGTGAATTGGTGGTCCCTATTGTTTTTGGTGCCAATCTCATTAATATTCATGAGTGGGCGATGCTCAGAAGCAATTTCTTTAAATGTCCGTATCTCGGCAACTGAATGTCCGATTTCGATCAAACTTGTTTAGGTGGCATCGGTTGGATGTGTGATACATGCCTAGTTAGTATCTTATCGCGCATCATTAATATTCATGGGGGGTGGAGCCAAATGTAATTTCGATGATAATTGCTCATATCCACTCGATGTATGCAAGGTCAAATCATTGCCATACTTGGATGGTGGATTAGGTTGGTCTCTATTGTCCCTCTCAGTCATATACGTTACAACAACCAGTGTATAGAGTGGTCCTATATACTGTAGGTTGCAATTTGAATTAGACAGTCCGAGCCCACTAGAATTTACAAAATCACTTGGCCCACTCGGATTGCTGGTACTTCTTCCCTGGACCTCAACAGGGGCGTCTGCTCTTTGTGCCTTTGTATATAGTCTGTCGAATTACTAAAAAATGATGACTTTTGTACATCACAAATACCTTGTATCCTAACAGATTCTGAGCCCCTGGACCCCAACTGGGGTTTTGCGCCTGGACCACACCATGTGCACTGGACTTGTCCATGAAACCCCCGCGTAAAGCTCGCACTTTGTGATCGAGTGGCACCTCCGGCGCCACAAGAATCGGTACCCAGCAGCGTCCCCCCCCAGAAATCATTGAGACCCCCCTACCCGAAGTGCCCTCCCATATTGAAAAGTCTGGCTATGCCACTGCCTGTTAGTTCATATCAGTCTTTGTTTTTTTCTTTTCTCATAGAATGGGATTAGCGCTAATGCCCTCGTGGTCGACGGTTTCCTGAGTAACTAGTCAGAAATATATGAAAGGAGTTAGCCTATTGGTCCATATCAGTCTTTGTTTTATTTTTCTCATAGAATGGGATTCTCATTAATGCCCTCATGGTTGACGGTTCCAGAGTAACTAGTCAGAAGTATGTAAAAGGAGTTAGCATATTTGCACATACATAGGCGTATGGAACTCTTTCAATTTAAGGGGGTAAAAAAGGTGTTGCCTGAATTTCCAAACCTTGCTCAAATTTGACGGAAGTGTGTCCTGTGGGTGTGATCAGGTGATGGGTGGGTGGAGGGGCAGTAGAAATAATGTAGTTGTTTGTTGTATCCATTGTGACATCACGTTTTCAAAATTGTAAACATTTTAAACATAATGTCTAAATCGACCACATACGAAGGAACAAAGAAACCTCGCAAACGTAGCGCGCAATTTTGTTGCTTTGCTTAAGCTGCTAGAGAAGACTTTGGGGATATAGGTCTATACCATGTGTTCCTAATTAATTTGTTTGGCGGGCAAAATTATGTTCAGAGCTGGTATCGTGGGCCGAAGAGATCCAACTATCACCTGAACCCCACCTCGTTTGTGGCTCAGATGAGAAAAAAAAACTAATTTACACCCCTGGATTGCAGTAAATGGCACTGTGGAATGCAGTTAGATAGCCTATAGACCAATTTATCGGAACATATTTATCCTTTTTTTTTAAGATTTACTACTCCTGTTCCCAGTTTCTTCGCGAGCCAGATTGAATGCCCTAATTAGGCCCCGGGCCTCCGTTTAGGAACCAGGGGCCTATAGGAATGTAGTCGTTTTGGCCCCATGCAATGAATAAACTTACATGTGTTTGTGTCGCATATATATGTCATTTAAATGAAATTCAAAAGGGAAGAAGGCAGGCATATGAACAATAGCACACAGAGCCTGATTTTTCGTGTCTATAGGATACAGTAACAAACACATATGCATTTAGTCAATGAATAAAGGGTCCCCTTTTGCTTGTCCCCATCAAACTTGTTTAGCCTATGGCCTGGCCATATAAATGAAACTCGAAACGAAGGACAAAGAGACAAAGCTACATAAAACGAGTGCCAGAACAATAACATGGGTAGATTCAGGGGTGGCATTGGGGGCGTTCGCGGGGCGTTCGCCCGTCCCAGAACTTTCAGGGCAATGGTATGTTAGTTAACTATGACAAGTTTGCCCCTCCCTCACACAAAAATGGATGATTTGAATAAACGATCGCATTCTCCCTAGAATTCACTTCTTTAGATACGCCGCTGAATTACCAGGAAGGCGCACAAAAAGATTACGAAATGAACATAAATCAAGTTAGCTGATTTAAGAACAGATTCGGTCAACTTCGTACCTCAATTGCAGGACTGCAGTTTTTACCTAAATCCTGTTGGTAGTTTGCCCTTTTTGAGCAGGTACTGGTATGGAACTCCTAATATTGATTTGAAAATGGGAAATAGGTTTACTTTTCCCTATCTCCTATCATGTAGAGACTGTATAATATATCTAGTACAAATTGCTAAAGGAAGAAAACATAAAACAACACATTGGGGCATTATTTGATGTCCTAAAGTGAGCAAATTTGATTAAATCTGAATATTTCGAAACAATTTTGTCAGTATTCTTGCTAAAATTCGGGTATGCAGCCTGCACCGGCAGGTTGTCCAAATGTCTTGTCGGAATGGTAGTTTTTATTGCGCCAAATACTACTATAAACTTACGCTGTAACCGTGGAATTGTTCGGAACTCGATGTAGCTAACAAGTCTTTGTTCCAGCTGCTGTAGGTGTACACTGCACAAAGTAGGTTAATCATGTCATATACTGCATAGCACTTGAACAGGTACAAACAACAACAGTACATATACAACGCGCGAAGCACGACAATTTGATGGGCTTCATTGAAATCAGATTCGTGCAGACAGATTCTGTCATTCGGATAAAAATTTATGTCTTGAACTGTATAATTCTTATTCTACGATGTAACAAAGGATCATAGTTCCGATTACTGTAGGTATAGCCTACAGTACATAGCATATTAAACCTGCGAGAATATGCAAAACAACACCAAATATTGCGTCGCACGGAGCGCGCAATATTTTTCTTCAGAATTCAGATTCAGGCAAACAGATTCGGGCAACAGATTCAATCATTCGGGCGAACAGTTATGTCCCGAACTGTACAATTCTTATCAAATACACAATAAATATTGTTATTCTATGATGAAACAAAGGACCACGGTTCCGAAAAATTGTGAGTATAGCATACAGCACATATCATATTAAACCTGCGAGAAAACGTACAAAAACACCAAAGCAAAAGTTTCGGGTTTTTCAGAAATAAAATTCGGTGAAACAGATTCGGGCAACATATTCGGTCATTCGGGCAAACATGTATGTCCCGAACTGTACAATTCTTATTAACTACACTATTTTGAATCAACTTTTCAGCAGATTTGCCCGAATTTTGCCTGACATTCTGCCCGAATCTTGGGTCTCCCAACAAATAGGGGTAGACTGCCCCCCTGCCCTCCTGCCTCATATAGCCTATGGGTCCATATCAGTCTCTGGTTTATTTTTCCACAGTGAATGGGGTTAACGTTAATGGCTTCAAGAACGGGTGTAACGTTGACCAAAGTGACCTACCGGATGGATGTTACGACGAATCCGGCTTCGATATGATCGACCCACAGGGTGCAGAGGAAATTCGAGAGGTACTCAACGAAATTGGTGTAACCATTCAAGATGCTCAAATTTGTAAATGCGAAAGCAACCTTTGCAATGATGGCTCCATTGAGGACCGTAGAAGTGACACTGACGTTGACAATGGGGGCAGTGACAGTGGCAGAGAGGGTATGTATATTGTATATATAAAAAAATATATATATATATAAAAAAAAATATATATATATATATATATAACAATATATAGTTGGCTTCATAGCTCAATTAGCAGGGCGTTCGCACGTAAAGCGAGAGGTTCGCGGTTCAAATCCCGGTGGAGCCATGAGCTTTTCACTACTTCCAAATTTCC
>JAODUJ010076196.1:0-11771 GCA_027564615.1 Psolus chitonoides | reverse complement strand
GTACCAAATTTCATGCTTTTACCACAAAGTTCCTCACGATTTGTCCATGCACCCTATCCGCTGACTAAAGGGCAGCTAGACTATAGCCCAGGATCATATTGTAGTCAACAACTTGAACCACTGAAGACCAATTAGAATGTTCTCTAAATTGTTTTATGTGTGATTTGGAAGACAAAAATCTGCCTCCCAATTTCCCGCGGACATTATAAATTTCCCGCGAGTTCGTAAGTTCTCGACCTTCTGCAGGCCCAAGGCCTATGGGTTGCAATTAGATGAACTGAGACCTTTAGAATGCATCAAATTGCTTGCCTTCACATGGCGTCGCCCGTGGACCCCAACAGGGGTAAACACTTTCCCCAAACATTGATCAGAAATCGCCACCTCAAATTCCAGCACACCTCCTTCAGTATCTTCATCTCGACCAGTGGATCAGTCCTTAAATGTTCGTCATTCTGCATGTTGGCAGAACGTCAAAATTCAGATTTTTGTCGTTTTTATCAAGAGCTGCATCTCAACAAAAATCATACATATTAATAGCCTATATGTGAATCGTTGAGAAATAAAAATGGTTGTCATGTTGCCGGTGTGGCACAGCCGCTGTTATAGCTGTTACCGGAGGGTGAAGAGTCCTTAGGACCGTTAGACTGAATATCAGCACGTAGCACGCGGGGTGTGAGTGGGGGGGGGGGGGGTGTCCAACCATCCCGATTTCGTAGGGACTATCCCGATTTGTCTTGAAAATCCGATTTTGAAGATCTGATTCCTCGAGCAACGAACCAAGAAATGTATTATCGTAAATTCTCAAATACTTCTCATACGAGCCTCATTGACATGAATATTATCATAAGACGATGCTGAAAATGGCGTTCCAGGGCTTCCAGATTTCAACATTTTCCGGGCCTTTTGGCCATAAATATTATCATGAGAGTGCTGGAAATGGTGTTCCAAGGCTTCCAGATTTCAAAATTGTCTGAAGGAACATGCCCACAGACCCAATTAGAGGCTCACGCTTTCGTCGCTCGTGAAAGTTTCCACTTATATTTATAATCACCATTTGGGTACGTCCTTAGGTTGGGCTCTCTGGGTCCGGAACCCCCTGGTGGTGTGTGGTGCAGTTGTCGTTTGATCCGCTTTATACGCTTGCGTCCCGGGTTCTAATCCACTCGGATATAAATTCAATTCTGCTGTAGGCCTACTGCAGTCGTTGTTGAACAATCCCACCACCTCTCTCAGCATTTAGGAAAGTGGCTAAAGGCTGAGAGTTTCACTCACGTCCGTCGGATGGGGACCTTATTAAATTGTCGGTCCGGGAGCAGGATTGGCGCTAGCCTGCCTCGTTACACTCTGAGCACTATTCGAGAGAGAAGGCAAATTCACGCCGGTGCTCATCCATGATCAATAAACACCTCGTCCAGATGCTCAACAGGCGCTGACGAGAACCTGCATAGAACTAGAAACGTTATAATTAGTGCGTTTCATTGTCCCAACAAATTAGCTAATAAACACGGCAGCCACTTTGTGACAGGGCCCCTGACTATTTTCGTTTTCTAGTTAGTTAGAGTAACGGAATCGTAATTGAAGTTATATCAAATTGAACCACTCTGCACACAGTAGCCATAAGCGTCCGTAAAACAAACGACAGAGGGGAGGGGGGTTCAAGGTAGCTGCACACCATGTGAGGCGTGGCCGACGAACGTCGCGAGCACCAAAGGCATGCAGGAAGCTCCGTGACGGCATTTTCAGGAAATTGCATTGCCTTTCGAAAGCATTTTCAGTGACTATTTTGCAATTCTAATCAAAAATATAGATGAAGTACAAGTCAACAACTAGATAGTTGCAGTGGCGGCTGTAGATTTAAAAATGGGAGAGGCAAACACCAGTTTTGAGTGGCAAAGTAATGACGTCATGAATGATTTTTGTTTAAATAATGCATCATTTGATTTTTTTAAGGGGGGGGGGAGGCTCCCAACCCTCTTGACAAACCGCCACTGGGCAGTTGCATCTATACTTGTGTCAGAGCTAGGGTTTGAAAACTGGAGGTGGTTGAAAGGATTGCAGAGAGGGAGACATCACTCGGCGGGTACAGCGCGCAAACGTTTTGGTTTGGTGTTCAGAGAATGTGATAAATCTGTGTTTTTATTGAAACAACTTAATGTTAAACAATTGTGATTTTTCGGGGGGTGACAAATCCCCCTGCCCTCTCTTCATTACCCTCCTTGCGGACGCACATGACAGTAGCACATATTCAGTTTCATGACGTTGAAAATAATATGAGTCTTTCATCTCCATTCTCTACGAGGAAGAGATCATTATTTCTCAGAGGGACGGTGTTCTCAATGATCTATAGCTAATTCATTACTGCTTTGATGATAATGGTTAATGGTACGTATGCGAGCTCGCTTTTTTAAGTTGCTTTTCGTACTGCGTCATTTTGGGTTTGATTTTCATTTTATTTATCGAAACACATGACGGAATATAGTTTCCAATTAAAACTCGTTCTATACAATCAGTTTCAAACTCTGTAATTTGTACAACCCCAGGATCGTGTACTGTTCTCGAAATGTTTAGTTGATCCAACTATTGTCTAATCCAATTCGTAATTTATTTATTTCACGGGTCACGTTATTTTTCTGGACTCCTGGAGAATCTCGCGGGCCACTGAAAATCACCCATCATTTGATGTCCGAAGTCCAAAAGATAAAGAGACAATCGAACAAGATGATATTGTGATAACACTGTTTGATGAGTTATTACTCTATCTACAGGTATGCGTAAGGTTCAACTGTATAAAATGTGGTTCTAGCCTACTAACTGACTAACTAAAGGGGATCTGAAATGTACATAGCCTACCAACACACGCGCGACCGTTCATATTGCTAACAGGCGTTTTTCATGTTCGATAAAGATAGATCTATACCTGCACGTTGTTGATGTATGGTAAGTTAATACAACACATTTACATATTATAGGAGACATGGAGGCATATTCTTAATTATCGGATGTCTAAAAATTAGCTCAACTATCTCAAGTAGCTTAGCCTGTATTCGTGATATCATAAGGCCAAGGCCTATGTAACAGTATCGGCTTAACCGTTTATTCTAGTGAAGAGAGACAAAAGGATTGACGATTATAATTATGATTATGTTACAATAATATAGAGCCAAAATTCGATATTCTGCATTGCTGCCGGGTCGCATTGTGTTTGAGTCGTTTCAAGCCAGTTTCACCCTTCTCTCTCTCTCTCTCTTTTTACTTGAATAAATGCATTTTAGGAACCATGACAATTGTACAGAAATAAAGTTGCTGCCGATGTGTAATAGTTCCAACGCAAAAAGTTACTTTTTGTGTCTCTTCACTCGAATAATACCATCACGGAATTATTACTCTGGGGATTACACAATCAACACATTTTCCAAATTCTTATATCATACACCTTCGGCACAAATTGAAAGAAAATAGGCCAGCCAAAAATGAAACTTTGATATGTTACAGAAACAAAGATCTATATCATTAGCGGAAACCAGTTTTCCCCACTTTTAGATGTTTTGTCGGTTCATTCGTGGATTTAGTTCAGTGCATTGAGAAAATGGTCAGGAAGGACAGAAGTCCTCATAGACGACCCTGCGACCAAAGCAACCCTGTAGAATAAATAACAGACACCCCAACAGTAACTAAAACACCCGACCGCAATTTCTGGAGAACTTGTCAAGAGAATTCTTAAAAGAATTACCACTTGTTGACATCACCACACTTTATGGAAGGTTATTCCACTCATTTACTACTCTTTGTCGAAAGAAATATTTTCTGACATCCAGTCCACAACGTTGACTTTGACGCTTGAAACGATGACCACGAGTTGTGGCAACGTTAGAGAAATCAAAGAAACTATGAAAAGATAACCATTGAAACCATGAACAAACACTTGGAGCAAATCTCCACGAATGCGTCTCAATTCAAGTGACGTGAGACCAAGAATCCTCAGCCTCTCTTCATAAGGTTAGTCTCTCAAATAACCAACCAATTTTGTAGCTCTCCTCTGGACATTTTCCAACAACTGTTTATGTTTTGAAAAGTGAGAATTCCACACTTGGATGGCATACTCGAGGTGTGGTCTCACCAATTGCTTGTAGAGTTTAACAACAATATCCCTATCAAGAAAATAAAAATGACGCTTAAGCAAACCAAGAATCCAATTCCCCTTCCTAGCAGCTTCAGCACATTGCCTGGAAGGTTTCAAAAAAGAATTTAAATAGACTCCAAGATCTTTTCTCAACTTTTACCTCCTAAAGGTTTAAACCATTAAGGGTGTAGGAAGCTTTGTCATTTCTATAACCAACATTCAAAATCATGTCGAGGTCATTTTGAACACCTTTAGTATCTTCCTCCCATGTTACTTCCCGATACAACTTGGTGTCATCAGCAAGTTTCTTAACTGTTGAGATAACACAATTATCGAAGTCATTTATATATGCCATATGAAAAGTGAGGGCCCAAGAAACGATCCCTGCGTAACACCACTGGTAACATTCTTCCAGACAGATGAACAACAAATAATAACAACCCGCTGCTCCCTACCGTGCAGACACTCGTGAATCCACGTTAAGAGGTTCTCATCAATTCCAAAACTATTCAACTTCAATAAGAGACGTCTATGAGGCACTTTATCAAAAGCTTTCTTAAAGCACTAGTACATCCTCCATGTATTCCAACAGATTAGTCAAACATGAACGATGTTGTCTAAAGCCATGCTGGGAATCCCGACTCACATTACTGTCGTCAAAATATTTAACATCAAAGTCTCTGATGATCGATTCCATTACTTTGCAAACAACACTTGTGAGACTGACTGGCCTGTAGTTGCTCGGAAGAGAGCGAATGCCCTTTTTGACAACGGCAGAAACATTTGCACGCTCCCGATCACTTGGAACAATAACTTCTCGCAAAGATTGATTGAATATTAATGCTAAGGAAACACACAGCAGATCGGCAAAATACTTCAGAATGAAAGGGTAAACAGTACCCAACACCAACCATTACAGAATTGGAAATACCCGCTACCTTTAGAGGAATTTCACACCATGTAGAATTGACAAAATTTCCACCAATATCTGGCTTTTCAACACTATTCAAATCTATATTAAGATTAAACACGAACTAACAAAAATAAATACAACTAGCTATCTTGTGGTATCATCCAAGCAAGAAAATAGTTTTTTCTTCCAATAAGACCAATCTTTCTGTGGGACAGTCTTTACAGCCAGTGGGCCAGTAAACTGCCGTCAAGTAGATTTTTTGCTTCTAAATCTGAGTTTTCAATCAAATTTGCCTAAAATTCATCCCGTCAGGTTGATACTATTGTTATAAAACATATACAACCACAAATATTACATTTCTAACGATAACATTAAGAATTTGAGGCTTTTTTTCTGTGTGATCGTGCTGTATACAGCCTCTGAGCCTACGTTAACTGCCGTCAAGTAGATTATTTGCTTCTAAATCTGAGTTTTCAATTGAATTTGCCTAAAATTTATCCCGTCAGGTTGATAATATTTTTATAAAACATATACAATCACAAAGGTTACATTTCTAATAATAAAATCAAGAATTTGAGGCTTTTTTCTGTGTGATCATGGTGTATACAGCCTGAGCCTACCTTATCTACTGTCAAGTAGATTATTTGCTTCTAAATTTTAGTTTTCAATCATATTTGCCTGAAATCCATTCAGTCAGGTTGATGATATTTTAATGAAATATCTCCAATGACAAATGTTACATTTCTGATAATAAAATCAACAATTAGAGGTTTTTTAATGAAAAATCTCACATCACAAAAAGCACTGTTTTGGCCAAACTCTCCAAACAGCCGTAACCTGTTACGGCTCTGTTCGGACGTTAATAATTAACAATGCACCTCGATATTCAAAACGACCAATAGAAATAATGATAGCTCTTTTATAACAATTTGGGATGGAAAATAGTTCGGAAAGGTCTTCAGTTCCGAAATTGTCGAATAGTTACTGTCCAAATTATGTTTCGACTCATATTTTACGTTTTAAATCCCACGACTGTTTCACGAAATCTTCGGCGGTAATCGATGGGGGCGATCTAATGTGCATAATACGCGGAGATAAAATAGTTCACTCAACGGTTTCTGATGCCATGGGACATATCGAATTGCATTAGTTCAAGAATTAGTCAATGATAATATGATAAACTTATGCACTCGATTCCCCCTTTCTCCCAATGAAAAACGAAAGTTTATTGAGTTGTAATCCCCGGTTGTAATCGTATAATCGTAGTCGTCGTTCGTAAAATGCACACTGCATATACTGATATAGCTTATAGTACTATAGTAGCAGAAAAACATGGGCCAGGCCATCGGCCCCAGTGTGTTGGACAAATTTCGTCCACAATCGTCACGTTTTTCGTCCTTTGTCCCATCGGAAATGACTTATTGATACAAGGTGACGCCTAACGTTAGGCGCTTGCGAAGGGAGATATCCCAAATTCCCAATACAAAAGGAACACCTGCGATCAGTGGTACCCAAGCTAGTTAGTACCGGACCCTAATGGTACCATCCATTTCGCTACAAAATTCTACATACGTCACTAGCATTTGGTTATTTCCGATATACTAGCATAAGAAAAACCATGACACCACAGGCTTGTTCGCCCCATTCAAATTCATTAGCGGTTAGCGCCAGTTTCAACTGTTAAGCACTGGAAACTGGACGAGAATTACCTTTTTGGAGTATTATGTTTAGTAGTTTTATATTATTTGAGTTTTTAGAAATAATTTGAAAACTGGTTGGACTATTCTTTTAACATTTTATGCGGACGGCCGGACGGACGGACGGATATCCGGGGGTATTACATGGGCTCGCATCTGTGCCGCACGCGAGCTAAAAACCTGCAGATGTCAAATGGATGCCTCAAGCTGAGCACTTGACATTGAAACAGTTCTCCTGAAACACCGACTGTTCGTTAGGTACGAAACATCAAACACAGGTACAGATTCAGTGGCGGCTTGCCACAGGGGCAAAGGGGAGTGCCCCAGAAAAATGATGTTTTATTTAGGCACATTTCAGCTATTTCACCTATTGCGTCATGACTTTGCCCCTCTAAACATTGTGTTTGCACTTTGCACCATCAAACCAAATTCTCTACATCCGCTACTGTACAGCTTAGTTGTAAACTGACAGCTCAGTAGACTACACAAGATGGTTAGGCTCAACGCTGATCAAACTATAGGTCATGAAAAAACAGGTACTTCTAAACAAATTCCCTCGTTCACTTAGGGAAGTAGAAATATAACGAGAATCTAAGTGTCACAGACACGATTATGTATTCCATGTATTAGACATATTTGTATAACATTAAAAACAATGGGTAGACCGATAACAGGTAAACACTTTTCCTGATAGGTATTATGATTAGGGATTTATTTGTTACAAGAAATAAATAATCGAATGCGCTTAAGCGAAATATCTCCAACATGGTTGCCACTTTCCCTGTGGCACGACCGGCTAAATTGCTGACTGAATCCTTCAGGACGAAAAAGCCGAATTGTTATTTCGTATACGTACAGACATGAGGTATGAGCAAAAGGTTTCAAATGGGGGACTCTGCGAATGCAAACTTCCTATAGATGATTATATCAAATATATGTTACATATATGTCACATGTGTACTTGGACGATCCTTATTTGTTTTACTGACCAGTCCCATCTTATACATGTAATATTAGGTGTTTTTGGTCGATAAAACGACAACTGATATAACATTTTACTATACATTTGTATTTATTGTAGAGACGGAGCATTCAAACTTAGGCCAGTAAGCATTTTATTCCAACTTTCGATTATGGAGATATGACGATTTTAAGGAATGCGAGCAGCGCCACTACCATTAGCATAGACTATATCAATTCCTTACTTTTCCTGGAAATCTCGTATATTTTCTTTAAAATACAGATTCAAATGTTCCTTACGTGTAAAACACATTATTTATCACATGTATCAACTTTGTCCCACGGACATTACAGTTCGAACAGTTCACTTTCAGTATTAAAGTTGAGCGTGAAAAACAATTTTAGAAAATAAACGATTTTAACAAAACTAATGAAGTAGAGTCATCAATAAACGGACTTCCCCTGATTTAGTAATCAAATAAAATAAAAATAGAAAAAATTATCTCCACATCGGAAAATAGGTTACACTATTTACCATATTTTTTTTAAACCTATATTTTTGGTAGAATTGCTCATTTTGCCTAGATTTAAGATAATACAGCTATGGCTCCGGGAACTTTCTTTTGTTCTCTCATCAGGCCGACGATCTTGCATCGGTGAGAACCTGGCTAAGATGGGATTATTCTTGCTTCTCACCAATCTCATGCAGAGGTTCAAATTCTCTCTATCAGAGGAAGATCCAACTCCAAGTTTGGACCCGGTAGTTGCCGTAGCAGCACGGCCACATAACTTCAGGGTTTGTGCTACCATTCGTTAAAGTGCCAGAATGGTTTTTCAGTCATTTTTAACAGTTAAATTGATGAACAATGCGGGATTTCTGTATTATCTTATTAGCTTTTGGTTGTAAACAGTGACGGCACCAGACTTGAACATCTGGAGGGAGGGGGGCAAGTTGGGGGCAACCCTAAATTCTGAGGGTGGGCAAACCAACATTTTTTGGCCCCAAAATGTAACACTAATTTATGGAGGAAGAATCTAAGGGGGTATTTTTCTACAATTCTACTGATTTAGATGCAGTGTTCTCGCAGAAGATTATGATCATATAGCACATCAGAAACTTACCCCTGAGTCAGTGTTTCTACTTTCAAGGAAATTATCCGAAATTCTGAAAATTTGATCAATTTTGGGAAATATTTCAGGAAATGACAAAAGTTTGAACAATTTCGGGAAATCCTGTGATTTCGTTAATGTCTATGAAGAACTAATTAACATTTTTAGCATTTCGGGAAATTCCGGGAAATCCTTTGCAGGGAATCAGTTTTAAATATGTGGAAACACTGCCCTGAGCCCACCAAATCATGAAAACTCAAGCCATTTAAGTGATTTATCTATACCCATGTCGTTTTGCCATGACCGCTGGACCACGCGGTTAGAGCATTGCACAATATTTCAAACACAAATGATACATCATATAAATTTGTTGATTCTTCACTATATGTTCATTTTGTGACAATGAAAATGAAAACAATATTTCATATTTTTCTCGAGTGTCGCGATACCAACATTTTTTGGAGAAAATTTAATATCTAAATTATTCGTATTATCAAGATTAATGATATCGACCCGTGGAGGCTTGCTTGTCTGTTCGGTTTTGGTTTTCATCATGAACGACGAGATGGGGTATTACGGGATTTCGTTTCTAATGTGTAAATGTGCGGTTTGGAATGCACGTAAATGGACAGTGGTTCTAATTTAAATATTGAGAATTATTTTCATAATATGCTTAGAAAGAAATTAAACATTCTTCATCAAGTCTTCCGCAACAGCAAAAGGCTCCAAAACTTTTCTGAATTATTTGGTAAAGGCTGGGTTCTGTTGTAAAATGTAAATGACAAATCGTTTACCATCTAGACAGGTGTTAAGGTTTTGTTTTCAATGAATTTGTTGTTACCGTACATAGTTGCCGCTTGATTATTTATGGATGAAACAGTAGTACTTATTTATTCTGTATTTTCTATTGTCTAATTTAGATGTTGCCACTATTGATATTCATATTACATTTATAGTATGACACATGCACATCATTCATCACCTGTATTATATTCTTGAAGTAAAATTGTGTACATAATGTTTGAGAATTGGTGAAGCCAGTGGGCTCACCCAGTGACGGGAGGGAGGAGGGCACTCGCCCGGGCACACGTGCATGCATGGGGGCGCTAATATTTGGTTCGGGCCCATATATACTGTACTGAAAATTTGGACAGGGAGCGACAAAAGCGAAGTTTGTTCTCCCTGCCCCCCAGGAGCCGATAATGCTCACTACGCCACTGGGATCACCTTCCAATACTAGAGAGTAAAAAGGAGCATTGGCCTTGCAGGCGGGATGTCCGGAGTTCGACCCTGGACCGGGCGATGCCAAGGACCCACTGATATTTGTAGCTTCGTGGACAGCATTGAAAAATGGAGTTTGGTCAAACGGGCGTGGGACTCATGAGGATCCCACCCATGCGCTAGTACTCAGCAGACCTGCCAAGTCTCACGGTTTTTCCGTGAGTCTCAAGAAATTGAGACACGGTCTCACGGGAATCCCCCAAATAATAGCATAAATTAAAAATACAACAACAAGTCACTTATTCCAGGCTACGAAAACCCACACAGTACCACGCGCTCAGAACCGACAATAACATGAAGTCTTGGTATACAGATGTTTAGTTAAAACTACAGTAGATATCACCACGTGCGATACCAGTATTAAACGTCCGGTTGTTATGTTAACTACTCGTCGTAACTGTACAATACATGTACCACAGCACTGGCAGTTAACGTTCGCCAATTTTCATTTCTTCGCGGCAGTAGTGTTTCATTCTTTGTCTGATTATAAATTGATTTTATATATTTTATAAAAATACGAAACAAATTTACGTCATTGTAGGCCCTAATATGTAAAAATATTATTTCTCAACAGTAGTGTATGCTTGAAAGTAGTAAATGATGGCACCATTTTGCGTCCGGCTTATCTTCTATGCAAAACATTTTCCAAAGGGTACCCCTCTCCTTAGATCCCTCCCCCATAGCAGTCGGGCCAATCGTGGACTCAAGGGAATTTGAACAGCCCAAACTTGGCATCTCTGACTCAGTGCTGCACAGTATCATATCCATATCATGCTCTGACAACGTCAGCAAAGCAAGACAATAACCACGATATGGCGACTTTAACATGTACTAGGACATGTATGATTTTTTTAAATGTGAAAGATGACATAAAATGAGGTATATTACGTGAACGGATGTAGCCTATACGCCTGGAAGTAGGACTAATTAGTACTTCCAGGCGTAGGCCTATAGAGAGTTAATTTGACATTGAAATAACATAGCAGGGGCGGATCCATGAATTCGTGAGTGGGGGTGACTATTGATCTGTGTCCTGGGGGTGGGACTAAGGGTAGATGGTGTCCTCCTCCTCTTTGTGAAATTTTGGGTACTAACGGGTGCAAGATGGTGCAATATAGTTTGCAAACATTTAAAGGGCGTGTATCACGAAACAAAGTCACATGACTGTTTGCCCGTCCTACAAAACCTAAAAATTATCTAATTAATGTGCGGTGTGCTGAAACTTCTGTGTGTATAGGTTACAACTGTTATGATAAGTAACAATAACCAGGTAACCACGGAATGTGGGTTCCGGTTGTAGATTTATAGTCAGGTGAAAAATGAAGTTTTAGGTGCTCAGAAATTGGTGATACACTAGCTTTAACAGAATTTCTGTCATATTCAAGCCATGAAATATACCAGACATGGGACATTATCGCTCAATGTAAAACTGTCTCACACAACCTTCATTGTATTAGGTCTGTTCGTAGTAGCCCGACATCAGAAGCGCGTAAAGTCCTTGTTCATGGTCTTGTACACAGCCACATAGATTAATGCAACTCTTTATTTTTGTGATTTCAAATCATTTAATTGCCAGACTTCAACGCTTACAAAATTATGCCGCCAGACTTGTCCTTCGTTTCGATAGAATGACACCTTCTGCCCCATTACGATTCCAACTGCATTGGCTTCCAGTTGAATACAGGATCAA